>JAHTLZ010003183.1:291-14796 GCA_023846285.1 Phrynocephalus versicolor | reverse complement strand
TATCTATCTATCTATCTATCTATCTATCTATCTATCTATCTATCTATTTATTTATTTATTTATTATGGGACTTCTATACCACCCATCTTCCCGAAGGAACTCAGGGCGGTTCACAATAAGCTGAATCAAATTCAGTCAACCAGACAACACACAACAAGATACTACAACAGCAAAACAATGTTAAAAGCATAGAACCCTGGCATGAACTGCAAATAGCAGGTTATACTGGCAGACTACTCTACTAGTAGCAGGTTATACTGGTATCTACTCTATAGCTGTCAACTTTGATGGTCAGCAGCTGCCCAGCATTCTAGGTAGGGCTGTTTCCTAGTCCTATACAGTGGACCCTCATATAACAAATTAGAGATGGGCACAGAACGAACATTTTTTTGTTTCCGTTCCCGTTTGTCGTTTCTGTTACGTAACGAAACGACAAACGAAAATTGTGATGAAAATGAAACGAAACGAACAGAACCACGAACATTGTAGCCGTTACGTTTCGTTTCCGTTAATGGCGACGCGCAATGAAATGAGCTGTTTTAAATGTTAAAAAACGCCCTGGACATCCATAAAAACGCAGCGATAATTATTTATATTGTCTGATAATACCTAGCAGGGGGGTTGGGGTCCTTAAAACGTTTGTTTTTGTCTTCTCCCATCACGATGTATTTTTCTTTTCCCTTTAAAATGGATGTCGCCACCAGCCACAAAATGGAGGCAAGCCATGTGATGTGGGATCATGTTCAAGCAATAGCATGCCCAGGTTGCAGACTGGGCGGGCAGGTCTGGCAGCCACAGAGGGCAAAAAAAGCTCTGGCAGCCCCCGTCCTCCTTGCAGTCTCTGGTGGGAGTTAGGGTGGGATTGCTGTCTCTGCGACTCTAGCTTCAGTCCTGCAACCTCCCTGCGTGCGTGCGTGCTGCGTACCTCTCAGTGAGTACCCTCCCCTGCCACGCAGTGCAGTCACTCTGCGGCTGCCTTGCACCCTGGGCAACGCCTGCTGCTGCCTTTGCAGCCTCCCTGTGTACCTAGTCTATACTGTGTCTCTGCCAGCATCCATTTTTTTTAGTGTTTTCCCTCTGGTCTGGGGCATTGGGGGATGCCTGCGCACAGAAATGCTTTAAAAATCGCACAAAAAGCGGGTAGAAACGACAAACGAAAAAACGAAAAACAGTAACGAAATTTTTCAAAAAATTCCCGACAAACGGAAATGAACCAAAACAGACCTCTCAACAACAAACAAAAAACCGAAATGCCATTTTTCTGTTTTGTGCCCATCTCTATAACAAATGGTTTGTATAACATAAAATCTGTACAACATAAAACATTCTGGAGATAGGGGAAATTTGCTTAACAGAATCATCTATGGGGTGAATCCATACAGCATAAAAATAGTCGCTGTTAGGGATTGCTCTGTTTTCAATGCATTCCTATGGGAAATTTGTACAAAGGAAAATTTGCTTAACATAATTTCATTTGGAACGAATTAATTCCTTTATACAAGGTATTTTAAGGGTTAAACCCAGGACTTTCTGCACACAAGCCCCATACTCTATCACTCAGCTATGTCCCTTTCTTAATACAGACCCAGTAAGCCCTTGTGATCCCTTGTCCAGGCTCAACTGGGGCATGCTGAGAGTGATAAAGTGTCTGCATTCTCTGAAGGGGGGAAACTTTACACTTTGGTAGAAATGTATCCAACTGTATTTTAGATTGTGCAACTGCCAGGAACTAGGGAAGGACTCACCCTCAGATCGGGGAACTCTGGTTCTTCAAATTAGGCATGAGATCTATAGGGTGAGCTCAACAAAGGCAAAGCAAATTTTGTAAAGCATAGTGCACTTTTTGCCATAAAATGTGCACCACTATGTGCAGCACTGACAAGCTACTCAGCAAAGTTCTTAACAAAATCTGAAAAACAACCACACTAACATTCACTGCAGTGTGTTCTGTTTAGGGTTTCTATTATTGAAACCTGCTTTGTTATCCCTTGGGTTTATTCTGTCTAGCGTCACACTACTTTTGAAATGCAACTTATCCTGAAGGGATTTTTCTAATCAATATTTTTTTTCAAAATAAATGAATAATTCAGTGCACAGTGGATCTCTATATTTCTGCTGCAGAGTTTTGAATTTGTGGTTTAAAATTGTTGTGCTGTAGAAGTACAAAGACTTACAGAGGAGAATAGGTGTAAGTCCCCAAAGTCCACCACTTTCTCATTGACTGGCACTTACAGTGTCAATAACTCAATATGAGACATTTGTAGAAGAAAGAATAAAATTGTTTCATCACAATTATGAACAGATCAACAGCAAACAAATCGTTTCACTGACGTCCAACAAACTATAGAGAGGGAAAGAAGATAGGCAGACCTCTCTTGAAATTCAGAGGTGGAAAGTAGAGATGGGCACGACCTGGAAAAAATTTTTTTCGAGTTGTCGTTTTTCGGGACGGGTCCGTTTTGGCTCGTTTCCATTTTTCGCAAAAATTTTCAAAAATTTATTGTTTCGTTTGTTGTTTTTTCGTCTGTTGTTAGTACTGGTTTAGGGGGGGTAGTGGGCTCCTGGAGGCACCTCTGTGGGGTAGGTGCCTCCTCTGGCCCGCTATGAAGGGAAAGTGGGCTCCTGGAGGCACCTCTGTGGGGTGGGTGCCTCCTCTCCTCACCCGCTACAAAATGGCATGCATAGCCATATGGATATGCATACCAAGTTGCAGACTTCCTTGCAGCAGTGGACTGGCAGAGGCACCCCTCTTTGGGTGCCTTCCCTGCAGCAGTCAGTCAGAGAGAATTTGGTGGGCTCAGTGTGCACCCACTGTGTCTCACTAAGAAGGGAAGCGTACTTGCGTGTAGTGCAATGCGAGTACACAGATCTGGCTTTAGGGTTAGGGTTAGCGCAAGGGCTAGGCTTAGGGTTACAGGTAAGGTTAGGGTGAGTATTGGGGTGCACCTCTGGGTGCCTCTCTGACCCGCTTAGAAGGACGGTGTACTTGGTGGCGTATGGGTTAGGGTTCGGGTTAGGGTTCGGGTTCGGGCTAGGGTTAGTGGGCTTTTTATGCCCGATTGGCACACCCCAGAAGTCTCTGTGGTCAAAACCTGGCCAAGTGGCCATGCGATTGGTGGAATGGCTCCAAAAATTTGCATGGTCCACTCCCATGGCCAGCCCATCATTGCGCAGGTGTAAAAAAAATAAAATAAAATAAAATAAAATCAATGGAGAGAAGAACAGAGGAGACATTTTGTTGCAAGAAAACCCACTGCTACTGTAAAAAATCTGGCAGTTTTAAAATAGCAATTTTCGCATGTTTCTGTGGTGCTTTGGTGTGTTTTTGGACCACGATTTCTTAAAAAAAGATTGCGGTCGCCCGCCCCATTTTGGATCCCCCGCCCGCACCGCATGGCAGGCGAGTTGGCGAGACGACGAGGATGCCCCACCAGAGCATCCCAGGACAGGAGAGGGGGGGAGGCCGGGGACCCCCCCCCCAAAAAAAACCATAGGTGCACTCTCAGGCAGGCATATTTTCGCCTGCTTTTTTGGCCGGGAATCGGGGTTTTTAAAACTTTTTTTCTGTGCCGCTTGAATGGCGGCGGCCGGCGGTGGCGAGTCCGGCTGAGTCTTGCGACTCGAGACGACGAGGATGCCCCCCAGCCCCCACCAGAGCAGCCCAGGACAGGAGGGGGGAAGGCCGGGGACCCCCCCCCCCCAGAAACCACCCCTCTGGTAGGTGCCCTCACTCAGGCAGGCATATTTCCGCCTGCTTTTTTGGCCGGGAATCGGGGTTTTCTATTTTATTTTTAAAACTTTTTTTCTGTGCCGCTTGGCATCGCGCAATCGCCACGATGCCAGGAATGACAACGACAAATCAGACCCAATTTTTCTTTTTTCGGTTCGAGTTCGAGTTCTGGCGGAGTAATTGTCGTTACCGTTTCCGTTGCATAACGGAAACGAAGAACGGAAACGGAAACGGAAATTTCGCCAAGTCGTGCCCATCTCTAGTGGAAAGGAAAGTTAGTGATGGATAGGCTGGCTGACAGTCATCACAGGCCAGAAAGGTCCCTCCCAGCTACAGACTGCATGTGAGGTTGTTAAAACTCCAACAATATCAACAAAGAAGTAAGTCTCACTAAAGTTAATGGGATTTACACCTAGATAAATACAGAGTGGTGTTCAGTCTTCGTTCTCATGAATCTGTCCCATAGATCAGGCATGTCCAAAAGTCAGGCCTGGGGGCCAAATGCAGCCCTTTTTCAAATTTTGAGTGGCCCGCAGCCTCTTCTCCCCACCAGCTCAGCCTGTCACACATCCCTACCAGCTGGCCCCTCCCCATACCGGATGGAGGCATCAGCTTGCAGTTTCATGGTTTGGTTCCCCTCCCTGCCTCTGTCCATCATCCTAGCCAACTGCCCAGCCTCCCCTCCCCTGGCTCCGTTGCTGCAGTGTCCTCCCCACTTCCTTGCATTGTCAAAGTCCAACCACCACCACCCCACACACATTTTCACCTCACCAAATCTGGCCCTCCTTGCAAAAAGTTTGGACACCCCTGCCATGGATTGTCATATAATAGAGGTAAAATACTGTCCCCCCCCCCATCCCAAAACAATCTGTGGGATCGATGAAAGGGCAGCATGATAAAAATAATAATCCAGGACTGATTCAAGATTGCATGGTATTTTTACTGATGCACGCAAAGCCTTGTAATCTGTAACTCCAAAAGACATGGAGATATTTATTTATTTATTATTATTTATTTGTTGTACTTATATCCCGCCCATCTTCCAGATTGGAACTCTGGAAATACAAAACCACAATAGAGGAAAAACCAAAAATTAAAAAAAGTAAATAAAAAGATCCAATAAAATAAAAGGGGCCAATATTCATCAAACCAAGTGAGGCAGGCGGCAAAAAATAAATAAATAATAATTAATTAAATAAAAAGGTCGCCAAATGCCTCCTTAATAAGGTGGGTCTTCAGTGCCATTTTAAAGGCGGGCAGGGACTGTGCAAGGCGCAGCTCACTGGGAAGATGGTTCCACAACATGGGGCCCACCACAGAGAAGGCGTGGTTACATGTGAGCGATTTCCACGCCTCCCTGGGTGTGGCCACCCTCAGTGAGCACACCTGCGCTATTCTCATGGGCCTGGTCCCAGTCGACCTCTGAGAGATACACTCCGACAGGTACTCTGGTCCCAAGCTGTGGAGAGTTTTGAAAATCAAAACCAGGACCTTGAACCTTATCCGGAGGGCAACGGGTAGCCAATGCAGGTGAGCCAAAACTGGGGTGATGTGCTCGAATCTACGAGCACCCACCACCAGTCTGGCCGCAGCATTCTGCACCCGCTGGAGCCTCCGGACAAGGGTCAAGGGCAACCCCATGAAGAGGGCATTGCAATAGTCGATCCTCGAAATCACGAGGGCCTGCACGACTGTCCTCAGGGAGAGCTCATCGAGGTACGGTCGGATTTGGGCGATCCTGTGGAGGTGGAAAAAAGCAGCCCTGGAGACCGTCATCACCTGGGTTTCCAGGGAGATGGCTGAGTCCAGGACCACATCCGGATTCCTAGCCCTGTCCGTAGGCTGGAGGGAACCTCCCCCCAGTCTAGGGAGAGGGCCATTGTACCCAGATGAGGATGCCCCGAAGAACAGAACCTCAGTCTTCTCCAGGTTCAGTTTGAGTCAGTTCATCCAGGACCGCCTCAAGGCACAGGTCGAGGGAGCGAACTGCCTCCTCTGCAGAAGAAGAAAAGGAGAGATAGAGTTGCGTGTCATCAGCGTACTGATGGCAGCAAACTCCAAATCTCCTGATGACCTCCGCCAGCGGCCTCATATAAATGTTGAATAGCATGGGTGAGATTGCCGACCCCTGGGGCACCCCACAAGGGAGGGTCCAAGGGGCCGACAAGTCATCACCCAGCTGAACCCGCTGAGACCGGCTGCCAAGAAAGGAAAGGAGCCAGCTCAAGGCAAGTCCCCCAATTTTAGCCTCAGCAGGCTGGACCAGCAGGTTACCGTGGTTGACGGTATCAAAGGCATCTGACAGATCAAGGAGTATCAACAGGGAGCAACACCCCCTGTCGGCCTCCCTGAGGAGGTCATCCTGCAGAGCGACCAGGGCAGTCTCAGTCCCCCGAAGCGGCCTGAACCCGGACTGGAAGGGATCCAGGATATGATTTTCCTCCAGGTATGACTGAAGCCGGACGGCGGCCACCCTCTCAACTACCTTGCCCAGGAAGGGAACAATGGCAATTGGACGATAGCTGGATAATTCATCCGATGCCATGCCGGACTTTTTCAGAGTGGGCTTCACCACAGTCTCCTTCAAACGTGAAGGGAAACTCCCTCCCTGAAGGAGGCAATGGGTATACCCGGAACCCTCTCTGGCATGTTCCCTCCGGTGGATTTAACAAGCCAACCTGGGCAAGGGTTGAAAGGGGTAGCCGCCGGCCAGCAATAAGCCATGACCCTGGAGGCCTCTGTTGAAGACACCAGCCGAAACTCAACCAGATGAGGAGACCAAGGGGGTGAGGTCCCCAGGACATCAGGGGATGAACTAGAGCAACCGGGGGGCAGATCAGAATGGATGGCCTCAATATTGGATCTAAAATAGGCTGCAAATTGCTCACTAGTGAACTCACTAGGAGGAGGCCCTAGTTGAACCACCCGGAACAACTCCGCCTGGCAGTTTGAGGCCTCACCAATTCTCAGGGAGATATAGGCTGTCCTAGTGTCCCTGATTGTGCGAACATAGCGGCCGGTCAACTGTTTAAGTGCAGCCCTACTCACTTCCATCCGATGTGTCCTCCAAATGTCCTCAAGCCTCCTGAGCTCTTGCTTCATCGACCGCACCTCAGCCATGTACCACGGTGAGGGGCGGTCTCCACAGCGCAGGAGGCACTTGGGGGCGATACGGTCTACAGCCTCGGTGGCACCCTCATACCACCTATCCACCAGGGCATCAACAGGATCATCTGCCAGACCGTCAGAAAGCTCCCCGAAGGCCTCCAAGAACCTCGTAGGGTTCAGGAGCCTACGGGGGTGGGCCCAAATGACAGGCCGATGATCCCCGCGGGGCAGGGTGGTGATCAACAAGGAAAATTTTAGCAGATGATGATCCGACCATGACACGGATAGGGGAGAAATACCCCTAACCCTCAGACAAGAGTCTGACGACATGGAGGTAAAAACCAGGTCCAGGGTATGGCCTGCTCTATGGGTGGGGCACACAACATGCTGAGATAGATTCATGGAAGTCATGGATTCCATGAATTCCAGAGCTGCACCAGAGAGTTCCTCCTTGGCATGCACGTTGAAGTCCCCAACCACCAGTAAGCAGGGGGACTTGAACAGGGCCACCAAGATGAACTCCGAGATCTCTGGAAAGGATTGTGCTGGGTTGCAGGGAGCACGGTACACCAGCACAATACCAAACTTATCTCACTGACCCACTGATAGATGAAGGCATTCAACCCTGGGACACACCAGTGCCGCAGATCTGCTAACGTGAAGAAATTCCCTATAAATGATGGACACCCCCAGACCCTCTGGCCTGCCGGCCCACTGGACCTGAAACCCAGGAGGGCACAGAAGCGAGAGGGAGGCCCCTTCCTCTGCGCCCACCCACATCTCGGTAATACAGGCCAGGTCGGTTCACATATCCATGATGGCATTGTGGATAATGGGTGTCTTATTGTGAACCGACCTGGCATTAACCAGGAGGCAAGACAGGCCGGAGGCGCTGGCGGAGTGGCACCCAGGTACGTGGCGGTGAGCCGGGGGATCAGAACGGGGGACAGGCAGCAACTGCCTGACCTGAGTTCTTCTTACCCGACTAATCCCCCCGCTCAGAGTGTATCTCCCACGTCCAGACACCACAGGAATTGAAGTCCCTGCCAGCATGGCGACCTAAAAAAAAAAAAAAGAAAAGACAAAATACAAACTAAAATGCAAAAAAAAAAAGCCAACAAAAGTACTGTACAATAAAATGCAAAAATACGATGAGGGATGAGTAGAGACCTTAATGCACTCTCTGATCTCTAGATGAAATTACAAAGACTACATTTGGAGATCAAACCAGGAATGAGGAATAGGGTTAGTATGGGGCGCCATAGGAGGTTCGTGGTGGTGATGGGGTACATCCTGTGAAAGGCATGCTTGAAAAATTTAGTCTTTGCAAATCCCAGAACAAAATGAACTGATCCACAATCTGCAGTGTGATTAATAGGGCTGGAGCTATCTGTTGGGTAGCTGACCCATTGGAGCACGTGAGGCTCTGTCACTGAGGTTTCTCAGTGCCATCCTACTCCTGCTGGCCTGTATGCATCTATGTCTGAACAATGGCCTGCTTACCTGAGAACCACTGCTTTCACCCCCTCTTTGGCCCCCCAGTTTGTTGCTGTGACATCTGCTCCACCAACCACAACGGGCACCAGATGCCACTGATTTCAGTTCTTGGCACTTAGATGTTATCAAAACAAGCATTTAAATATGCATGCTGGTAGAGAGAGCACATTCAAGTTATGTATTTGGGGAGAAAAATTATGTTTCTTAAAAAAAATAGCAAACGCAAAAATTGCAGTCATGTAAATGTAAAAAATGCAGAAGTGCTTTTAGGGCTTATTAAAGTATAATTTTCTGTTAAAAATTTATTTAGCATTCCTTCTGCAAGCAACAACATAACTTTTATAAGATACCACCAGTGGTTTGGTTTTTTTTTTAACCAAGAATGCCCAGACCATATCATTGTGGAATAAATATGGCCACTACCACAAGAAATGTATTCTGAGTAGTTCTGTTCATCTGTACTTTGTATGTTTTTATGTTATTTTCTTGAGCTATGTTTTTGGCCCGGTTCTGTGCAGCAAAAGTACCTACTACCCTTTGTGAAAAGAACATTCATGGAGCACAGGGCAGGCCTCTGCAGAGGAGACTTGGGGAGAAATGACATGATATGTGGAACACCGTGGGGAAAGTGCATCCACAAATACTTTTTGTGACTCCCAAAGCCTCCCAGTGCTTTCCAGAAAAATGGGTTTTAAGTTCATCACTGTGCTTTGTTGCTGAACTGAAATTCTTAAGAGTTAATTTTGATTTAACAGGGGTAAGTGCCATGGTCTGCCACCAGAGACCACCTTCACTTCAGGGTAGCCAAAAAAAGGTCTGTCCCTGTCACACCTGACCAAGCGCTTAGCCTCTTCAGTATTCCAATGATAATTGTGCTAACCTTGCAATTCTGCTTTAAGGGTCTCAGAGGTAATGTGTGGGAAATGTTCTGAATGCTATAAATGTGATTTGTAATTTTTTAAATGTTTATGACTTCTGAAACCATATGCCCAGTAGGTAGAGCTGCCAGGTTAGCAGTGCAAGGTTTAGGAATTCTAACTGGAGGACTTGCTCAGCAGAGCCTTGGCAGTGCAAAAACCTGACACTCTGGCTGCGTCCTGCTGATGTTACAGAAAAGGGACCCTTCTGAGGTCACAACAAGGGAGGGTCCACACAATGTCACAGAGACAGAGCGGCCAAGAACTGGGAGAGAAAGAAGCCCAAGTCACATGCATCACTTCCGTGCGAAGCCAGTGATCCCTGGTGCCATCTGGGAATGGATGGAGAAGGATACAAAAGCTTTGAAGACCCTTTACAAATAAAATCAAACTTTCTCTGCCTCCATCACCATTTCCCCTCCGTTTTGCCTCTCTGGCAATAGGTCTGGAGGTGCACAGACATCATCTAAGTCTAAGAACTCAGCCAGTGCCTGAGAGTTCCCAGTGCTTGTGGGAAAGACAGTCAAGGGAGGGAGGCCAGCAGAGACACTGTTTACAGTGTCATAGACTAGCATGTGATCTTGGATAAGGAGTAGAGATGGGCACGAAATGAAAAAAATTGTTCCATTATTCGTTATTCATTTTGTTACATAATAAAACAAATAACAAAAATTGTGATGAAATTGGAACGAACAGAACAGAACCACGAAAATTAGGTTCGTTACATTTCATTTTCGTTAATGGTGACGTGCAATGAAATGAGCTGTTTTTAAATGTTAAAAAACATCCTGAATATCTGTAAAAACCCAGCTATAATTATTTATTCTGCCTGATAATACCTACCAGGGGGTTGGGATCATTAAAACGTGCATGATAATACCTACCAGGGGGTTGGGATCATTAAAACGTGCATTTATGTCTTTTTTCAGATCGCTGTATTTTTTTTTTCCTTTAAGGGGAGTTAGGGCTCCCAGATGCCTAATATTGATTTCTTGGGTATTAAAACACCCTGGACATCCATAAAAATGCAGTGATAATTATTTGAAATTATTACCTACCATCGTGATGTATTTTTTCTTTTCCCTTTGAGGATGACACAAAATGGATTCCAGCCACAAGATGGATGCAAGCCATGTGATGGGATCATGTAAATTCTCGGACAATTTCAACCAATAGCATGCCCAGGTTGCAGACTGGGTAGGCGCGGCAGCCACAGAGGGCATAAAAAGCTTTTGCAGCCCCCGTCCCCCTTGCAGTCTGCAGTGGGAGTTAGGGTGGGATTGCTGTCTCTGCGACTCATTACTTTAGGACAGGCAGGCAGGTGTGTGTCTCTGTGTTCCTGCTGGCTGCAGCCTGGCTCTTAGGGGAGAGAAAGAAGAGATTTATTTATTTATTTATTTATTTATTTATTTATTTATTTTCAAATTTGTATACCGAATGGGAACTCAGGGCGGTTTACACAGGATTAAAAAAAAAAGTTAAAAACAAAATAGCAGCATCCAGATGGCGAACCAGTATTGGCAGGGGTGGGGAAGAGAGAGAAAAAAGAACCCTGCACCCCTAGCAGCTTCCGAATGCGTCCCTGAACAGCTAGGTCTTCAAGGCTTGGAGGAAGGAATAGAGAGTATGCTAATTAAATTTGCAGATGATACCAAATTGGGAGGGGTTGCTAATTCCCTAGAGGATCGGATGAAAATCCAAAAGAACCTTGACAGATTAGAAGTTTGGGCCAAAGCTAATGGAATGGATTTCAACAGAGGGAAATGTAGGGTGCTACATCTAGGTAGAAAGAATGAATTGCACAGATATAAGATGGGGGACACTTGGCTAGAGAATAGTACCTGTGAAAGGGATTTGGGGGTCTTGGTGGACCACAAATTGAACATGAGCCAGCAGTGTGATGTGGCGGCCAAGAAAGCCAATGCGATTCTTGGTTGCATCAACAGAACCATAGTGTCTAGATCAAGGGAGGTGATAGTGCCACTCTATTCTGCTCTGGTCAGACCCCACCTGGAGTACTGTGTCCAGTTCTGTGCGCCTCAGTTTAAAAAGGATGTTGACAACCTCGAGCGGGTGCAGAGGAGAGCGACTAGGATGGTTGAAGGCCTGGAAGAGATGTCTTATGAAGAACGGCTTAGGGAACTGGGAATGTTTAGCCTATCAAAAAGAAGACTGAGAGGGGATATGATAGCTATGTTTAAATATTTGAAAGGATGTCATATTGAAGAGGGAACAGGTTTGTTTTCCATGGCTTCAGAGACTAGGACTCGGGGCAATGGTTTCAAACTACAGGAAAAGAGATTCCATTTGAACATTCGGAAGAACTTCATGACAGTTAGAGCTATTCGGCAGTGGAATATGCTGCCACAGAGGGTGGTAGAGTCTCCTTCTTTGACGGTATTTAAGCAGAGGCTGGATGGCCATCTGTCGGAAATATTGTGAAGGGGTTCCTGCTTGGCAGGGGGTTGGACCCGATGGCCCATGAGGTCTCTTCCAACTCTATAATTCTATGATTCTATGATTCTATGATTCTATGAAGGACTCCAACGGAGGAGCTTGCCGCATCTTGCTCGGTAGAGCGTTCTAAATACTAGGTCCAACAACCGAAAAGGCCCGATTACGGGTGGTCATTTTACGGGCCTCCTTCGGCGTGGCAATCTGAAGCGAGAGGGCCAAGGAAGATCGGGTGGGTCGGGCCAGGTCTAATCGTCGGTAGATGCGCTCTGCCAGATAGACAGGGGCCAAGCCATGGAGCCTTTTGTAAACCAAAACCAACAGCTTGAACCTTATTCAGGAGGCATCGGGCAGCCAGTGCAAGTGGGCCAGGATGGGGGTGACACGGTCAAACTTATGCGCGCCAACCACCAACCTGGCCGCCGCATTCTGGATCCGCTGCAATCGCCGAACAAGGTTCAAGGTGTTGGTTTTGTCGGATTTCTCTTGCAGCCTCCCTGTGTACCTCTCAGTGAGTACCCTTCCCTGCCCCACAGTGCAGTCACTCTGCGGCTGCCTTACGCCCTGGGCAACGCCTGCCACTGCCTTTGTAGCCTCCCTGCATACCTAGTCTATACTGTGTCTCTGCCAGCATCATTTTTTTAGTGTTTTCCCTCTCATCTGGGGCGTTGGGGGACATCCGTGCACAGCAATGCTTTAAGTAGCACAAGAAGCGGGTAAAAAACAAACAAACAAACAAAAACAAAAACAAATGATTTTTTTTCAAAAAATTCACGAAAAATGAAAATGAACTGAAATGGACCCGCAACAAAAAATGAAAAACCGAAATGTCATTTTTTCAATTTGTGCCCATTTCTAATAAGGAGAGTAGAACACATTTTCTAAGGGACTGTGCTTGGTTTTTATCTTGCAGACTTCACAAACATCCTCAGTCAATGATGATTCATCTGTAGGAGGCCACGCAGAACATATTATTACTTTATATTATATGTGTTACCTTTAGGTGCCCTCTTTCTTTTAGAAACCTCTTCCTTACCACTTTCTCCTCACAACAATCCTGTGTGATCAGGCCAGGTAAAGAGGGTGCGACCAGCCTAAGGTTACCCGGGGAGCTTCCTAGCCAAACAGAAATTTTAGACCCAAGTCTCCAGTCATAATCCAACAATCTAACTGCTGTACAACACTGAGTGTACCTTCCCACTTCCACTAAGTTCCCACCTCATACAGATGTACCGGTATCACCTGAGGGCACAGCTGAGAAGCAGATCATAGAGCACTTCGCATCTTGTCTAGTGATTTCATCAGAGAAATGAAAGTCACCCCTTTCCCCTTAAGTGGGTTCATTTATAAACAGATCCTGGCCTCAGAGCCATAATACTGTAATACCTCGGATAACGAATGCCCCTGATAACGATTTTTTTGGATAACGAATCACAATTTCCAGGTATAGGGCTGCCTCGGATAACAAATTTTCCCTATGGTCTGCCTCAGATAACGAATCACAATTCTAGGTATAGGTCTGCCTCGGATAACAAATTTTCTCTATGGGCTACCTTGGATAACGAATTTTCCTATGGGCTGCCTCAGATAACGAATTTTCCCTATGGGCTGCCTCGGATAACTAATTTCCAGCATGCATCAGTAAAAAAGAGCCATCCCAGGCTGCATCACATCTGTACCTTTAAAGTGCACTTTATAAAGAGTTTTGAGCAAAAAAACCCAGGTGTCTGTGTCATTTTCCTATGCTCTGGAATAGATAAATTGGTTTCCAATTCATTCCTATGGGAAACCGTGTTTTGGATAATGAATTTTTTCAGATAACGAATTGCCTCAGAGAACGAGTTAAATTTGTTATCTGAGGTACCACTATGCTACACTTTACATATCTACAGACCCTGGCCTAATTCTCCTTCCCACCATCTCTGCTAATCAACTCTCCTTCCTCTTCTTCCCCTCCCCTATCCAACCCCCAATTCTATATACTACAGCCAATGAATATCTGGTATGAAATGCATATCCCATCACATATTATATTGCACACCTCATTCTGCTACTATATGTCTGAAGAGGTGGCTGTGTCCATGAAACGTTACATTAAAATATGAAAGTTAGTCTTTAAGGTGCTACATGTTTTGTGTCTTTTCTTTTCTTTCGTTTTTCTTTTATTGTTGCCTGAAATACAGGGGGTTAGCAGTAGTAAAATGGAAATATAAATATCCTCCATAAAGGAAACATCTTCTTGAGTAGAAATGGTGGTCAGCCATCCTCCTGATCTGGCTTGTCAATCCATGGGCTGCTACTATGGTTAGTCCAAACAACATCTCTTCTTTTCACAATTCCTGATGGCAGAACAGAAGCACTCCCACCTGTCATCTCCTTGCCTATCATACGCAGAGGAATGCAATTTTTCCACATCTATATCCCAAGCAACTGAGCAGCAGCTCCTCTGTGGACTTTGATAATCCTGCAGATGGAAAGGTGTGATTATGCAACAACAAGATTTAGTTTGCCCCTCTCCCCCACTTTGGCACTTTCAAAAACAATCGAAGTCATCTCGCAAGTCGCAAGGCTGATTTGGAGGCTGCCTAATATGACTTGGAAACTTCTTGATGTGGTAAATCTGACACTTTGTGCCACCCATTGACTATCACTGGAAATCAATACTGTTGCTGTTGACAGAAACAGATGAAGTCTGCCTAGTTGCTCCTTGTGACAGGATGAAACTGCCATATTTCCTACTAATAGGTGCTAGGGTGTTTACACAACATGCTTTTAAGTTGTGACAAAAGCAAACAGATG
>JAHTLZ010003182.1:0-11714 GCA_023846285.1 Phrynocephalus versicolor | reverse complement strand
GTCCCTCTCAGAAGGTTTCCTCCTGGGCCAGAGGGTGCAGAAGAAGCAGGAAGAGCAGCCGGTGAGAATTCTGGCCTTCCCAAAGGGCCAGGAAGTACCCAGCCTTGGATAGACATTGTCCAACCCTCTTCTCCTAAATGTGTCATCGCTAGGACTCAGGGCAGTGGTTTCAAACTATAAGAAAAGAGATTCCATTTGAACGTTAGGAAGAACTTCATGACAGTTAGAGCTCTTCGGCAGTGGAATAGGCTGCCAGAAAGGAGGGTGGTGGAGTCTCCTTTCTTTGGAGGTTTTTAAAGCAGAGGCTAGATGGCCATCTGTTGGAAATATTGTGATGGGGGTTCCTGCACGGCAGGGGGTTGGACTGGGTGGCCCTTGAGGTCTCTTCCAACTCTGTGATTCTATGATTCTTCCTGACCCCTTAGTTTTTTTCCCCCTTTGTTGATTCCTACGTGGAGTGTCTCCATTTTGTTTCGGCTGCAGGGCATCTCAGAACTGGTCGCGAGCTTCCCTCAGGCAGACATAGTCCCATGGGAGCCAAAGCTTATGCTGCCATTTCAGAGGAAGGCACAAGCAGAAAATGGGGGAGCTGCTCGGTCAGGTGAGGAACCAGCCACGCTTGTTTCCCCTTGGTTCCCCTCTTTGCTTTCTCCTCCAAGGGGCTGAGGTTCCATTTGAGTTGTCTTTGGTTGCTCTTGGGAGCTGAGCCAGAGAAGGTAGAGGCACAACCGCTTCCCAGGTGGTGGTATCGGCAGCAGAATGTTTAGAGAGGGTCATTAGTCAGAGTAAGGAATGATTTCCCACAGAAGCAAAGAGTACAAGCATATAACTCTTCCCACCTTGGTGGTCTCTCTTGCAGGCATCGGAAATATGCTGAAAACACACCCGGATTCGTCTCTTTCTTACGTTGAAATGGAAATCGCATCTCGGCAAGTGGATCAGGTAAGGGGGAACATCAGAACAGCCTTGCCGGAACAGTCTGGAGCTCATCCAGTCCTTCATTCTGTCTCACACAGCGGCTCACCATTGGCTTCAGGGTATTCCCAAGCAGATGTCTTCACCTGCTTACGATTCCATGCAAAAGGCACTGAGAGATATCCTGCCTATCTCTCCAGCCCGGAGGTTGTCCTTTAGGCATCCATAATGATAGCCATGGATACCCTTGTTCTCCATGAACTTGTCCAATCCTTTCTTAAAGCTGTCAAGGCTGACAGCTGTCACCACTTCTTCTGACAGGGAGTTCCCCAGACCTGTAATCCTCTGGGTGAAAAATTACTTTCTCTTATTTGTTTGTGACCTAGCACCCAAAAGTTTCATTGAGTGCCCCCTAATTCTAGTGTTGTGCGAAAGGGAAAATAGTTTTTTCCTTATCTACTTTGTCCAGACAGTGTATTATTTTATTTTTATTTATTTATTTTTATTTTTATTTGTAGACCACCCAACTTTCCCAAGGGAACTCTGGGCAGTTCACAGCATAGAACAACTCTCTCTCTCACACAAAATAAACCCATACGAATGAGGAACAAATAGAACCACAAGATCAAAACCAAAGAAACAAAATAAAAAAAACCCTAAAATGTAAGATGTAAGGTGGCGGCAAAGAGACAAAAGGGTGAGCAAAGCCAATACACATTCCACCTTCTAGTTCATAGAATCATAGAGTTGGAGGAGACCTCAAAGGGTCATCTAGTCCAACCCCCTGCCATGCAAGAACCCCCATCACAGGACTCCCGACAGATGGCCGTCCAGCCTCTGCTTAAAAACCTTGGTGAAGGTATATCAGTGAATGCTTCAACGCACTTGGAATTGGAAAGAGACATTTCCTGTTCCATTTCCCGCTGTCAAAACCGCCCCATGAGGAAGATGATGAAATGATGAGGGCAGGATCCTGAAGGGCTCCCCCTCTGCTCCCTTTTCAGGGAAGCCAACGTGTCAGGGCTTCTCTCTAGCGTGCCCGTTTCTCCTGAAGGGAGTAAAGTGGATAGAGGGAAGCTCTTCTCTCTCTCCCAAAATACCAGAACTAGGGGACATCCACTCAAATTGAGGGCGGGGAGAGTAAGAACTGACAAAAGAAAATGTTTTTTCACCCAGCGCGTTGTAAGTCTATGGAACTCCCTGCCACAGGAGGTGGTGATGGCATCTGGCCTGGATGCCTTCCAAAGGGGATTGGACAGATTCCTGGAGGAAAAGTCCATCACAGGTAACAAACCATGAGGGAGATGTGTGTCATCTCCAGGCTTAAAACCGGGATACTTCAAGGGCCAGATGCAGGGGAGTGGTATCAGGAGACAGATATCTAGTCTCATGCGCTCCCAAACGCATCTGGTGGGGCCACTGTGAGATACAGGAAGCTGGACTAGATGGGCCTTTGGCCTGATCCAGCATGGCTCTTCTTATGTTCTTATGTTCTTATGTTCAGGTTCGGCCACAGGGAGATGTACCTTATTTATACCTCGGCTTCACCTAGGGCTTCTCTTGAAAAGTATCAGAAAACCATCTGGAAGTGGAGTCATGGCTACTGGACTTCTTTTTTTGAGAGAGAGAAACATTTTGCTGCTCATCCAAACAGCTTCATCCGTCTGAAACCATAAAAGGAGCAATCTAGTCTGTGCGGTCCAATGCAGTGAAGAGTGTTCAGACCTCTACATTGGAGAAACGAAACAGCCATTAAGCAGAAGGATGGCCCAACATAGGAGGGGCAACAGCTCAGGACCAGAATCAGCAGTACACCTCCATTTGAAGGAAAAAGGCCACTCTTTCAAAGATGAGGATGTACCCATATTAGACAAAGAAGAGAGGTGGTTTGAAAGAGGAGTAAGGGAGGTCATTCATGGTAGCATTGAAAACCCCTCCCTCAAGAGAGGTGGTGGACTCCGGCATAGTCTATCTGCTACTTATCAGGGTGTGCTTTCCAAAGTACCCAGGCAAATCAAAAAGCCTTCACCACCAAGGTCTTAGCTAAGGACCCATTCTTGATGGGTTTCAGCACCTTAGGCCATTGTTCACCTTAAGGCTATGGATACTATTGTCTCCCTAATGAGCCTATTTAGGTCATTGTTCATCTTATGAGGCTAATTCAGACCAGGGTGACAAGAGGTCAAAGCTGACTATAAGATGGAGGACTCGCACCAGCTGGATTCAGACTGAGGAAGCTGTTTGGATGAGCAGCAAAACGTTTCTCTCTCTCAAGAAAAAGAAGTCCAGTAGCCATGACTCAACTTCCAGATAAACTCACCTGGACGACTGAGAATCTTCACAGACATACCAGGAAGCCAGTTTAGCGGATCCAAAAGGCACCAGCCTGGTCGCTAACCCGATCACAAGGGTCACACAACCCCCCTGTTACGGAAGCTCCGTTGTCAGCCGGTCCCTTCCCAGGCACAAGTCAGAGCCTTGGTTCTGACCTATAAAGCCCTACATGGCTTGGGAACCAAGATATCTGAAGGACTACATGCCCCATTATGCACCTGTCCCGGTGCTAAGACTTGAATACGTCTTACATCTTCTGGGCTGTATATTGTGCCCCCCCCACCCCATTATTGTAAGCCCGCCTTGGGTCCTTTTCCAAGGAGAAAGGCGGGGTAAAATATATTCAAAAATAAATAAAATAATGACATAAAGAACGTCAGAGAGGACTTTCTCTTGGTTCCGACACCTTCACAGGTGGCTGCGCCCAGACTGTGGAACTCTCTCCCACTGGAGGCTGGATTTGCCCCATATTTGCATGCAAAGACCTTTCTCATTAAGCAAGCTTTCCCTTAGGAAATGGCTGCTGAGTAGTATATTGAAAACAGGTCTCTTTACCATAGTTCTTTGAATAAGTTTTGGTATTCCTTTTGTGTTTCTGGCATTGTATCCATTGATCCTTTTAGCATTGTATACTCCTTGCTATTAACTTAAATACTTATATTTTAATTGTTGTAAGCTGCCTTGGGCCCTTTTAAAAGAGAAAGGTGGCTTGAGTATTTTAGATACTCCCTGTGAAAGGGATCTGGGAGTCTTGTTGGACCACAAATTGAACACAAGTCTGCAGAAAGCCAGTGCAATTCTTGGTTGCATCAACAGAAGCATCATGTCTAGATCAAGGGAAGTGACAGGACCACTCTATTCTGCTCTGGTCAGACCCCACCTGGAGTCCTGTGTCCAGTTCTGTACACCTCAATTTAAAAAGGATGTTGACAACCTTGAGCGGGTCCAGAGGAGGGTGACCAGGATGGTTGAGGGTCTGGAAGAAATGTCTTACGAAGAACGGCTTAAGGAACTGGGAATGTTTAGTCTTACAAAGAGAAGGCTGAGAGAGGATATGATAGCCATGTTTAAATATTTGAAAGGATGTCATATTGAAGAGGGAAAAGGTTTGTTCTCCATGGCTTCAGAGACTAGGACTCGGGGCAATGGTTTCAAACTACAGGAAAAGAGATTCCATTTAAACATTAGGAAGAACTTCATGACAGTGAGAGCTGTTCGGCAGTGGAAGATGCTGCCACAAAGGAGGGTGGTGGAGTCTCTTACCTTGGAGGTTTTTAAGCAGAGGCTGGATGGCCATCTGTCGGAAATATTGTGATGGGGGTTCCTGCATGGAAGGGGGTTGGACTGGATGGCCCTTGAGGTCTCTTCCAACTCTATGATTCTATGAAATCAAAGACAAGAATTGAACACAAAAAGAAAATTAGAGCCCCTGTAAGATTAGCAAATTTATTCCAGGGTGAGTTACCGCTACAAACCTTAAAGCTACAAAGGCTACAAACCTCTCATGCAGGCCTCTTTTACTTTTCAAGAAGCAGATTGCCCCAAGAAAACGTCCCATAGAAATAACAGCCATGGTCTCCAAGCTGCTGCAACACCTTAGAAGCTTTGTTGCTGTTCTCGTTGTTCCGTTGCTTGGAGTTACTGTCGGCCGGTCTATCCTGTTGACCGTTGCTGTCTTCTGGGCTGTATTTCTTAAGAAGCGATTGTGGCGTGGCCCGTGAAATTAAGACGTGCCCTTTTATTCCAGGGTGCCTTCGCCTTTGAGGACGTTGCTGTGTATTTCTCCGAGGAGGAGTGGGCGCTGCTGGATCCGGGCCAGAGAGGACTCCACCAGGAAGTCATGAAGGAGAATTGGGCCCACCTGGTCTCTCTGGGTGAGCCTGCTTTTCTATACAGTGGTACCTTGTATAAAGGAATTAATTCGTTCCAAATGAAATTATGTTAAGCAAATTTTCCTTTATACAAATTCCCCATAGGGATGCATTGAAAATGGAGTAATCCCATTTTTATGTTGTATGGATTTTCCCCATAGGCGATTATGTTAAGCAAATTTCCCCTATCTCCAGATTTTTTTATGTTGTACAGATTTTATGTTATACAAGCTGTTTGTTATACAAGGGTCCACTGTATTCCCTCGTAGCCCTGATTTCAATAAAAGCAAGACCACCAAAGAAGGCAGAAGTAAGGTACAGTAATACCTTGTAAGACGAACGCCCCTTAAAGTAAAGCAAAAGCAAAGTGTTCTGCTTATATACCACCCATAACACTTTAAGTAGTCTCTGGGCGGTTTACAATTTTTAATTACAGTGTGCAGGCTACACATTGCCCCCCCCCCAGCAAGCTGGCTGCTCATTTTACCGACCTCGGAAGGATGGAAGGCTGAGTGAACCTTGAGCCTGCTACCTGGGATGGAACCCCAGGTCATGAGCACAGTTTAACCTGCAGTACAGGCATTTAACCACTGCGCCACAAGACAAAAAAAAAATTCGTAAAACGAACGAAGCGTCCGAGATTAGGAAAGCCTCGTAAGACGAATTTTCCTGTGGGGTGCTTCGCAAGACGAATTCAATGCATTCCGTTGGGGAATCCGCATTAAAACAGTGCTTCGTAGGACAAATTGACCCGTAGAACGAGTTAAATTCGTCTTAAGAGGTGCCACTGTAGCTTATTTCGCTATTTTGTCACTTATTTTGGCAAAAGCGAGACCCCCCAAAGAAGGCAGAAATAACAAGGAAAGTGGGTCCTTTTTTTTTTTTTTTTTTGAAGGCTAAGAACTCAAATTTAAGAGGACTTTGACATGGCATACCATCGCAAGAGTGGCCATGCAAACAAAGAGGTGCCTTGGAGGGATTGTAGCGGAGAAGCACGGGGTGTTTCTTTCCAAATTCTCTGGGTTGCCGTGGGTGCCATTTTAAAGCCCAACGAGTTAATGAATCAAAGACAGCTAAAAAAATTCAGCCATTTGTATTTGTTGGGGGTGCTCCATTTATGAAGAAGACGAATCAGTGAATTTTGATGAGTTGGCCACATTTGTAAAAATAAATGCAATTTGTTTTTCTGTTCGTCCCAATCTCTAATATAAACAACTATATCTGCGGAGTTTTATTTAGTATTATTTAGTTTTTTTCAGGCAGCAGATTTGTGAATCCACAGATACCGTTGCGTGCACTTTTATTCTGCTGCCACCATATAACATATTTATGTTAAGGACCAAATGTGGTACAATAGGACCCCCCGTATCCACTGATTCATTAACCACTGATTCGGTTATCCATGTTAGGCAGTGGAAAAAATTAAATAAATAATTCAGCAGCCACAAAGCAAGCTACCGTCACAAACAGCAGCTGTAAAGCAAGCTACTGTCATAAAACAGCAGCCATAAAGCAAGCTACTGTTGCAAAACAGCAGTTTTAAGGGATTTTGATGTTTCCTTTTATCCACGGTTTTCATTATCCACGGGAAGGCCTAGAGCCAATCCCCAGCGGATATTTGTAATCATGAAGTCTCATAGTCTTTTCTTTCAAAACAAATAAGAATGGTTTATTGTACAAAGAAGAAAGACATTTATCCTTTTTGGTATTGACTTAAGCTGCTAACTTTATATTAAACATGTAACACCCTCCTCTAGTTAAACTACTTCATGTCTTTCATGTAACAAGCCCCTATAATCTCTAACTCTACACCAGTGGTGGCGAACCTTCGGCACACCAGATGTTTTGGACCACAACTCCCAGAATTCCAAGCCTGCATTGCCAATGACAAAGGACTGAGGGAATTGTGGTCCAAAACATCTGGCGTGCCAAAGGTTTGCCACCCCTGCTCTATGCCCTCTCTTTACATCTGCCAGGCACCCCCCCCCGAATGCTCACACAGAGACCTATAACAGATGATTCCACCCACAACAACTCCTATGGGAACGTACAAAACGAGATTCCCTCCAACATTCTTAAGTAAGAAATATTCATGAATCAGGGTGAACACCACAGGGGGCTGATACTGTATACTGTATCTGATATATTGATTGTAGGCTTAAAGATCATAGAATTACAGTATAGAATCATAGAGTTGGAAGAGACCTCAAAGGCCGTCCAGTCCAACCCCCTGCCATGCAGGAACCCCCATCACGGTATTTCTGAAAGATGGCCATCCAGCCTCTGTTTAAAAACCTCCAAAGAAGGGGACTTCACCACCCTCCTTTGTGGCAGCATATTCCACCGCCGAACAGCTCTAACTGTCATGAAATTCTTCCTAATGTTTAAATTGAATCTCTTTTCCTGCAGTTTGAAACCATTGCCCTGAGTTCTAGTCTCTGAAGCCATGGAAAACAAACCTGTTCCCTCTTCAATAGGACATCCTTTCAAATATTTAAACATAGCTATCATATCCCCCCCGCAGCCTTCTTTTGGAAAGGCTAAACATTCCCAGTTCCCCAAGCCGTTCCTCATAAGACATTTCCTCCAGACCCTCAACCATCCTGGTCGCCCTCCTCTGCACCCGTTCAAGATTGTCATAATACAGAAGACTCATCCATTGCTCTTGTCCTATACTTTCTCTTCCATTGATGAGAACAGGTTGAAGAAAATTTAGGCTGAATATCAGGAAAAACTTCTTGACTGTTAAAGCAGTATGACAGTGGAAAAAATGACCTCAGGAGGCAGTGAGGGCCCCAACCCTGGAAGTATTCAAGAGAAATGTGGCCAATCACCTGACAGATATCCTTTGATTTGCATTCCTGCCTTGAGCAGGGGGGTGGACTCAGTGGCGTTATTTATTTCATTTATGTATTATGTATTTTTTATTTATTTATGTATTTTGAGTACTTTTTACCCCACTTTTCTCTTTGGAAAAAAAGACATAAGGAGGCTTACAGTAATGATGGACACAGTCCAGTACAATTAAGACGTGTGTAAATTTGTAGAAACAGGGAATTTAAGGGCATCTGACAGCATTAAAAGGCAACATTAAAACAAGAGAATGCGAGCAGTTAAAGCAGGCATGTCCAAACTTTGCCCCGCCGTATGTTTTGGACTGCAACTCCCACAGTCCTTTGTCACTGGCAATCTAAGTTTAGAATTCTGGGTGTTGTGGTCCAAAACCTCAGGAGGGTCAACGTTTTGGACATGCCCGAGTTTAAAGAGAAGAGTAAAAATCCCATGTTCATCATGGAATCATCTAAAAGTTATGAGGGATGGAAACTAACATGGAATAAAGGCCTCTTCCAACCCGACTATCCTATGATTCTTCGAAACGATGTGAAAAACCTGAATCCACTTTCGAAAGACATTTGTCGCTCATTTCCTAACACTGTTTCGATACCACGCCGGAACCCTTCTGCAGTTCTCCTGTGCTACTTTGCCACAAATAGGTTTTCTTCCCCAGCTTGATACTCTGTTTTTTTTAATAGGTTTTATTGGTTTCTTTATGAATAAGGGAAAAAGATGGAAAGGAGGAAGGAGGGGAAAGGGGGGGGGGGAGGAAAGATAGGGAACAATAGGTACATTGAGTACAGACTGAAAAACAAAGACCAAACACTATTAATGTATATACTCGAGTATAAGTCGACCTGAGTATAAGTCGGGGCCCCTATTTTAAACCCAAAAACTGGGAAAATGTATTGACTCAAGTATAATCCTAGGGTGGGAAATGCAGCAGGGCCTGGCAACTCCTCCTTTGTGAGCTGGGTGTGTGTGTGATGTTTAAAAGGACTTTTAGCCACCGAGGCAAGTGCTTGAGTTGGTGGCTAAAAGTCATTTTAAACATTGTTTTAAAATGACTTTTTAAAAAAGTCATTTTAAACATGGGGTGTGTGTGTGTCAGGAGAAGTGGCGCGCAATGTTTAAAATGACTTTTAGCCACCGACCAGAACTTGCCTCAGTGGCTAAAAGTATTGACCTGAATATAAGCCGAGGACCCCTTTTTTCCAGCCCAAAATTAGGGCTGAAAAACTAGGCTTATATTCGAGTATATACAGTAAGTGCCAAACTGGTACTATGTATCAGTCAGTGTATACAGCTTGATGGTTGTCGATCTCAGCTGCCACCCCTTGCCATCTTCTTATGAAAAGTTCTTCACGATCTCCTTTCAGGCAGCCAGCAAGCTTGTCGATTTCCATACAGTCTCTTATCTTACAATAGAGCTCTTCCTCTGCTGGGATTTCAGCTTGTTTCCAGAGCTGTGCATACAAAATCCTAGCAGTTACAATTATTTGTGTTGTATTACATAGTTTTGATCCTGTAAGACGCACCTCTCTGCTATGTTAAGCAAAAAAAAAATAACTCTGGTTTAAGATCTAGTTTCGTTTTTAAAGCTCTCTCTATAAAACTCTTTACCCTGGAGCAATACGTAGTTGCTTCTTTACACGTCCACCACATATGATAAAACGTGCCCGGATACTTTTTGCACTTCCAACACCTTGAATCACAGTTATACATTTTGGAACGACGGTGCAGAGAAAGGTGCCACCTGTCATACATCTTATAACAGTTTTCTTTATAGCAGGCCTGTCCAACAAGTAGACCGTGGGCTACTGGTAGCCCGCGAAGGGGTTCAAAATTAGCCCACCAGCCATCAATTAAAAAAAGTGAGGGGATAAGTTCTCCACCCCTCCCTGCCTCAGCCGAGAGTGGTAGTTCAAGGGCCATGGCGCATTGAAATCTGTTCCCTCCAGAACTGATTAATTGGTTTTCAATGCTTCCTATGGGAAACTGCTACTCTACTTACAACTTTTGTTTACTAATGAGCAAGTGCTTGGAACGGATAAACATTGTAAGTAGAGGTTTTAGTGTATTAGCCCTCAGGTACTTTGGGCCAGAAAAAGTAGACCTTGGCCTGTTCAAAGTTGGACAGCCCTGCTTTATAGGATACAGCTTTGAGCTGTTTCACTGTTTTCCATAGAGAGTCCCTTGATACTCTGTTTTTTTTAAAAGTGCGAATGGGTGTTCTTTTCTCTCTCTTCAGCTCCTGATACGAGGACAAGCAGGCGTGTCGAAGACGGGCCCGGTGCCTGGGCGCAGAAAACCCCCGAGACCGAGGAGGAGGCCGAACAGACCTGGAGGAACAATCCTTTCGCTTCCCTCCCGGGACGTTTCGGCGAGACCTCCCTCCGCGACGGAGGAGAGAAAAGCTTGCGAGACCACCACGCCTGCTCGGTGTGTGGGAAAAGCTTTGACGCTCCGGCCGGCCTCCTGGCTCACTGGGGGACCCACCTGGGCAAGCGCGTCTTGAAATGCCCCGAGTGCCCGAAGCGTTTCTGCGACCAGGCCGCCCTCGAGAGGCACCTCGGGGTCCACCGCCAGCGCCGGCCCTTCCGCTGCCCGGATTGCGGGAAGAGCTTCAGCCAGAGCACGAAATACGCCTCCCACCGGCGCCTCCACACGGGGGAGAGGCCGTTCGCCTGCGCGGAGTGCGGCAAGAGCTTCAACGACAAGAGCACGCTGGTCTCCCACCGGCGGACCCACACGGGGGAGAAACCCTTCCAGTGCCTGGATTGCGGGAAGAGCTTCAGCCACAGCACCAACCTGGCCTCCCACCTGCGGATCCACACCGGCGAGAAGCCCTTCCAGTGCCTGGATTGCGGGAAGAGCTTCAACCACAGCACCAACCTGGCCTCCCACGTCCGGGTCCACACAGGCGAGAAGCCCTTTGCCTGCGCCCAGTGCGGGAAGAGCTTCAGCCAGAGCGGGAGCCTGACGTGCCACCAGCGGATCCACACGGGCGAGAAGCCCTTCCGGTGCCGGGAGTGCGGGAAGCAGCTGAGCTCTAGCACCCAGCTGGCCTGCCACCGGAGGATCCACACGGGGGAGAAGCCCTACCAGTGCGGGGACTGCGGGAAGCACTTCACCCACAGCACCAACCTGGCCCGCCACCTGCGGACGCACACGGGCAAGAAGCCCTTCCCTTGCGCCGAGTGCGGGAAGCGCTTCGGCCGCACCACCCACCTGGCCTCCCACATGAGGACCCACACGGGGGAGAAGCCCTTCCGGTGCTCGGAGTGCGGGAAGAGCTTCAGCCAGAGCACCCACCTGGTGGCCCACCTGCGGGTCCACACAGGGGAGAAGCCCTTCGCCTGCGCGGAGTGCGGGAAGAGCTTCAGCCAGCGGGCGAGCCTCACCACCCACCTCCGGATCCACGCCGGGGGGAAGAGGCCCTTGGAGTGCCTGGAGTGCGGGGAGACCTTCGGGCGGAGGATGCAGCTGGTGAAGCATCAACGGGCCCACGCAGAAGGGGGCGATTTCTGCACCATCACAATATGAGGAGCAGAAAGCCACTTAAGAACACAAGAACATAAGAAGAGCCCTGCTGGATCAGGCCAACGGCCCATCTAGTCCAGCTTCCTGGATCTCACAGTGGCCCCACCAGATGCGCCTGGGAGCGCATGAGACTAGGTATCTGTCTCCTGATACCACTCCCCTGCATCTGGCCCTTGAAGTACCCTGGTTTTTAAGCCTGGAGATGACACATCTCCA
>JAHTLZ010003181.1:48102-76681 GCA_023846285.1 Phrynocephalus versicolor | reverse complement strand
ATAATAATAATAATAATAATAATAATAATAATAATAATAATAATAATTGTCAGAATAAAATCCACATTACACATCACACAGCCTAACATAGACAAAATCCGGCAAGAGAAAGCTGGTGCTAGCTGTCAGCCCACTGGAAATTATGGCTTTTGTTTTTGTCTTGACTGTATGAGAACAACAATGAGGGAGTGGCAGTGATTCAAATGATTTATCCAAGTTGACTCACTCACTGGAAGTGGCTCTTCTGGATACCAGGAGGGAATTTTCCCCTAGCTCTGGATTTGCAGATCTTCTTGAGAGAATATTCTGCCTTACAGCCATGGTGGTGGCTGCCCATTATGGTGGGTGGGTCAAAAGGCACAGCAGACAAGCAGACCTGGGGTAGAAGGGGCCATTGATAAGCACATGCGTGCGCACACACAGAGAGACAGAGAGAGACAGAGAGAGAGAGAAACAATCTCAGTCCTTAAGATGTACATACATTAAAATCCTATTGCATGATTTATGTCAGCATAGGGGAAATGATGTCACCAGAACCTCTCTAGAACCTTGGTTCTGATTCAGGATTATGTGCAACATGGACTCATTGTGTACGAGTCACACGCAACACATAAGTGAAGCAGGGACACTTTCATTAGTGGAAATCCGATGTCAATTATGTTATAATCCACTTTAAATTATGGAACAGGGTTTTGGCCACTGTTGGAGGGGAAACTGACAATGTGAACAGTTGAATGGCATTAATTGCAAGATTGCCTGAGCAGAAATGGCAAGCAAGAGAGAGAGCTTATGGTAACTTCTTTTCCTCTGACACCCATAATCTCAATGGAGCTCTTTTTCAGCTGCTATTTGCATTAGAAGAAAATGCACTGTTGACAGCAGCCATGCAAAAAAAAATAGTGCTCAATTTGACACTGCTGTTTTCCTTATAACATATAGTTTGTTTACAGTTCTGCCTTATGGTGCAAGCTATGATACATGATCAAGGGCTTGTGGTACATGATACTATTTCTTTTAAAAATGGATACAGATTTCCTTTAAATAGCCATGCCTTTGACTTTAATATGGCACCAATCCAAGTGTCTCCACTTCTGTTTTATGTATCTTTTCATCCCAGAGTGTAGACTGTGCCCTGAGAACTGGCTTCGTCAGAAGAATAGGTGCTACTGGATCTCCAAAGAAAAACAAACCTGGCACAAGAGTCAGGAAGACTGCAGAGAAAAAAATGCTGAGATGCTGATGATACAGAGCCTAGAAGAACAGGTAAGTTTCTGTCCCACTAATGTGTGGGAAGACTTGTGTGCAGGTATGAGTACATGTCTTGTGGCAACAGTGGTTAAACCACAGTGCTGCAGTTAAAACCCTGCTCATGTCCTGTGCTCAATCTGAATCTGCAATAATGATAATAATACCACAAAAATAGAATAAAATCAACATTACACATCACACAGCCTAACATAAAAAAAATCCAGCAAGAAAGTTGGTGCTAGCTGTCAGCCCACTGGAAATTATGGCTTTTGTTTTTGCCTTGACGGTATGAGAACAACAATGAGGGAGTGGCGATTCAGATAGCCAGCTGAAGGTGTGTTCAGATTTCCATCCTTTCGAGGTTGGTAAATGGAGTGCAAGGCTTATTGCTAGAGGGGTAGAGCGAAATGTGTAACCTGCAAAATTATATTGTAAACCACCCAGAGAGTGTTTTAGGCGTTATGTTTTTTTAGTCTTTTATTTTATTGAAATCATGGAGTGAAGTACTGAATGGCTAGAGGTTGGCTAACATTGTCTCTGTCTTATCAATCAATCAATCAATCAATCAATCAATCAATCAATCAATCAATCAATCAATCAATCAATCAATCAATCAATCAAAACCTTTATTGGCAGTAAGCTAAACATATGATTTCCTGATAATATAAAATAAGCATAACCAGAATACACCAAGGTTCTTCTTAAGGAGTCATCCTTACACATCACAGTAGCTAGGTATTTACGTAGCTACACGCTCAGTCAGCTCATGTTGTTTGTCAGCTAAGAGAAGTCAGGTTAGGCACTCAAGGGAACCTAAGAAGTTAGAGGTAACAGAATTCAATAATAGTTGGCATGGCTGGTTGAATTTTTGGCAGAAGAATGTGTAAGATCAAATCTGGTTCAATTAAACAGTGTTTACATAGTCGATTCTCAAAGGGAAGATTGTGAAACCTGCTAGATAGAACGGCAGAGGGGAAGATGTTGAATCTGGCTAACCTGAACACCGTGCACCATCATGGATTGCTAAGGTTGGAAAGATAGTTGGTTCAACATACAGAAAGAGGGGGGTAGCCCATATAAAGGAGGAGAGCAAACTGGATTTGAATCAGCTGCCAAAGTTTGAAGCTCCATATCAAGGATTCTTTGATGAACAATATGGTAAAGTTGAACTTCTCCACAATTAGTCAGAGAATCCAGGTTAATACCAACTAAAGTACTGTGATTTTGGAGCTAATAATGGAGCTCCAAGTGGCAGTGTAAGCATCTCTTAATAGATCAGTCAGCAGAGATTGGGGGGGATGTTTGAAAGTGTACGCAAAGCCAGAATTTAATATTAGATAGCCAAGAAAGGGTAGTTGGAAAATGAAGATCAAGTTCACTTAATAATGTTGCATGTCTGATCACATTCGGGACACCTATCTTGCGTAGAAAGGAGGCAGTTACACGATCTATTTCATAATTAACTGCTGTAATCCATACAGCGGCCCCATAGAGAAGTTGATTAATAATTTTAGCCTGAAAAAACTGGAGTGCTGCAAGGACATATTGGTGACCATTGTGGAAATGAAAATGAGCTATTGCAGAGAGTTGTTTCATACATGAGGAGATTGCAGGACCATGTTAATTTATAATGAAACAATAAGCCTAAATATTACAGGATCTTACTTGTTTGATTGGGTTTCCAATAATTTTCCAACAGCTGGGTTTCCAGGATTTAGAAAATATCAAGGTCTTAGATTCATCAGTTTTAATGGTTAAGTCATTCCCGGAGCAACACCCTACAAAGGCTGAGAGTAGATGTAGAAGATCTGATTTAGTACTTGTGGTAGATGGAAGGACAGTGTCATCAGCATATAACAATAATGGAACAGAAGATTGGTTCATCTTAGGAGCTTGATGTTTGAATGTTGCGATGTAGTCTGATAGGTCAGACGTAAATAGTTTGAAAAGAATGGGGACAAGGACACAGCCCCGTTTGACACCTTTGAGGATAGGTATAGCTTTAGTCAAAAGACCGTTATTATTCACCCGAACTTGACAACTATTGTTAAGAGTGTAATTTACATATCAGGAATAGTAAATGAGGATCTATTCCTTTGTTTGCCAGTTTGTTCTAAAGTAAGGAATGGTTGATAGAATCAAATGTTCCTCAGAGATCAATAAAGGCAACAAATAGCTTGCCATGGAAGTGGAGGTAATATTTCTCAGCTAAAAACGCAAGAGTGAGTGAGTGATCATGTGTAGAGGATCCCGCTCGAAAGCGTACCTGTTCCTTCCCAGGCAGGTTGCAAACGTCCATCCACTTCATGTGACGATTCAAAAGATGTGAGTGAGTCTTTAACATCATTGCTGTCAAGATCATCTCTTAACGGATCTATCTGTGTGGAGGCCCTGGCCAATTCTACTGTGCCTGATTCTGCTGACTGTTATCTAGCTCACAAATGCTCTCCTCCCACCCCCCAATCTGCAAACTTATCTCTTGGAACATTGCTGGTTGGTGGAGGAAACAACATGAACTAGATTTTATCATCTACTTTAAAACCTTTGATATTATATGTCCCCAAGAGACTCGATCTAACAAATAAATTGTTCTCCCAGGTTTTATTGCTTTTAATTTATTTGCTTTTAAATCTAACACAAAAGGCTGGTCTATGCTACCTGGTAAAGTCTGCGTTTAGTGACATATTCTTGCAGCCCCAGGCTAAACCACCTCTAGCTCAGGCCTTTCTGGTCAAATGCCCTATGGGACAATTAAACTTGGTTAACCACTATATCCCCCTGCTCTGGCAGGCACCTCACTATCTACCACATGATCGAACCTGAAGAACTATATTGACTCTTTAAGCACTGATTATCCGCTCTCTTCACTTGTTCTAGTAGGAAATTTTAATGCTAGATTGTGCCCTAATAACAACACCTTATCAATCTATATGATGGGGGGGGATAATGATCTAATACCTCCTCCTTTCTTGGATTCTAGACCATCTCACGACCCAATAATCAATCAGGCAGCTCCACACATGTTCAACCTTTGTAGTAATTATAATCTCAGAATTCTCAATGGATACAGAATCAGCACTCACTCTGGTGAACGAACTTGTCTTTCACTTAGAGGTTTGAATGTGGTAGACTATATTTTAATCTCCCACGATCTGTACCCTAAACTTGTGAACTTCACAATTGGTCTCGCTACCATCTTGTCTACCCTCCTGTCCTTATGTTGGATATCACCCCCTTTAACTAACACTAACACTCCATCTGCTGCTTTATATCACCACAAATACTCCAGTCAAATAAATTTAGAGAGCTGTATGCCCAGTGGACCAACTCTGCAGAAAGCAGACATCTTATTTTGACCATTTCTCAAACCAAATCACCATCTATTGCCATTCAGTTCTACCAAACAATGATAAAATCTTTAAGCAATATTCAAAATCCTAAGGGCCTAGCAGGCAAACACAATAATCCCCATAATTGGTTTGATGTTGAATGCTGGCTGGTTAAAAAAAATAATCTCTGGCTAATGTTTTGCTGCCACAGTGCTCTAAAATCACCTGAATTGACTGTACTATATGTAGAGGAGAAAAAGAAATGTCATTCTCTCTTGAATGAGAAGAATCATTGAAGCACCCTAAAACAATGGGATCGAATGCAGAGGAGGGTGACCAGGATTGTTGAGGGTCTGGAGGAAATGTCTTATGAGGAACGGCTTAGGGAACTGGGAATGTTTAGCCTTTCAAAAAGAAGACTGAGAGGGGATATGATAGCTATGTTTAAATATTTGAAATGATGTCATATTGAAGAGGGAACAGGTTTGTTTACCATGGCTTCAAAGACTAGGACTCGGGGAAATGGTTTCAAACTACAGGAAAAGATATTCCATTTGAACATTAGGAAGAACTTTGTGACAGTTAGAGCTGTTTGGCAGTGGAATATGCTGCCACGGAGGGTGGTGGAGTCTCCTTCTTTGGAGGTTTTCAAGCAGAGGCTGGATGGCCATCTGTCGGAAATATTGTGATGGGGTTCCTGCATGGCAGGGGGTTGGACTAGATGGCCCTTGAGGTCTCTTCCAGCTATACGATTCTATGATTCTAATTCTTGATCTAGAAACACGAAAGATTCTGGGCACTAACATCTTTCACAACTCTTGCCTCAACTAATGCTGCCCAATCCCCAAATTATCCTTGTGAGTGGACTGATTATTATTCCAATCTATTTATAGATTCAAACTCATTGACAACTGACTCCATTGGCCAAATTCCTTATGCAGTTCCCAACCCCCAGCCCCGAGTTTCTGAACAAGATATCTTAGAACTTATTGCCTCCCTAAAATCAGGAAAGGTACCGGGACTGGATGGAATCCCAGCCAAATTTTCCTGACGGTGAGAGCCATTAAACAGTGGACCAGCTTGCCTCCTGATGTTGTGGGTGCCCCATTGCTGGAGGTTTTCAAGAAAAGATTGGACAACCATCTGTCCGGGATGGGTCTGAGGTCTCCTGCCTTGGGCAGGAGGATGGACTAGCAGACCTCCGAGGCCCCTTCCAACAATATGACGATTCTATGATTCTGTGATTCTTGTTTTTAAAGCTAGGAGAGAAGAGAGATCATGTGACTATCGAGGGGTAGTATTCTATATCTGTACCATCAGTTTTGTGCCTTGCAGACCTTCATAGTGAAGATGATCAGTGAAAGAAAACCCTTCCTGTGGCTTGGAATCAAAAACCCATCCTCTGGAGGCGAATGGTCCTGGATCGACGGCTCCCAGTTGAATGGATCACTGTAAGTATTTCCTCCTTTAATTCACAGGAATGACGGCTGGAAACGGTTTCTTTTCACTGCCTTTTGCTTACGCCATCAGCAACAACATTCAGCTTTAATCTACAAAGATCTGACCTATAAATGTGTAAATTCAAAGGGCAGAATCTGCTGTGAAAAATGTCGTGCTTAACTATTCATCCAGTCACGGTGGCTTCCAAGGTGGCTGATGGCAAAGTCAGAGAATGGGCAGGTGTACAGTGAAGGGCCAAGCATTGCGGATTTGTTCACTTGTGCTTTTATGCCCCCCCCAACCATAGCAGAGGTCTGACCAATTTTGAAAAGGAACAGTTTAGCAGAGCTTTTTGTTTATATAATATAATATAATATAATATAATATAATATAATATAATATAATATAATATAATAAAAAGTGTTCTGCTTATATACCGCCCCATACCACTTCAAGTGGTCTCTGGGCAGTTTTACAGTTTTAATTACAGTGTGCAGGCTACACATTGGCCCCCCGCCCCCAGCAAGCTGGGTACTTATTTTACTGACCTCGGAGGGATGGAAGGCTGAGTCAACCTTGAGCCTGCTACCTGGGATTGAACTCCCAGGTCCTGAGCACAGTTGTACCTGCAGTACAGGCATTTAACTACTATGCCATGGGGCTCTTTATATAATGTAATATAATATAGCCATTCGTACAATAACAACGTCTATTAAAACACATTCTAAAGTATAAAACAGTACAAAATAAAGACAATGTTAGAATTATGAGGAATAGCTGAAAGAGTTGGGCATGTTTAAACTGAGGGGCAACATGATAGCAATTTTCAAATATTTGAAGGGTTGTCATGTGACAGGATGTGTTTTTGATCATCTCAGAGATCCTCTCAGATCTATGATTCTAATGTTCAACCAATATTCCCATACTCCAAGAGTTTTAGCTATGACAATGGTCTTGCCCTGACAATCGAGAGTGAAACCTTTGAGGCCACTAAGCACCAGCTCTGAGTTAACTGGGAAGGCAAAATTTTGGAACTTTTCCCTACTCCAAATTATTTGGGCCTCACTCTGGATTTAATTTGACCTACAAAAGGAAATGTCTAAGTACCAAACAAAAAGTTGCTTCTTGGAAACTGGTAGTGTCAGACTGGGGTTCACACCCACAAACAATAAATACAACAGCTTTGTTCCTATCCACTCTACAGCACAAAAAGCTAGTCACAGGCGTAGCTAGGGCTTCCAGAGGCCAGGGCAAAAGTCAGTTTTTGTGCCCCCCTCTCAACACACAGGAGAGCAAGCCCCCACCACCACCACCACGAGCTGCCCGGAGGGTGTCCCCTCCTCCCACAGCACCAGCCCGCCCCCCACCTCAGATGGAGCAGGGCATGGCGGTGGCGGCCCCCACTAGCAAGCAGGCCACTGGGCTCGGCCGGGCTACTCCGCCAAGCCCAGCCCCCCCCCTCCGGGCAGCTCCATAGCCTGTGTGTGCAAGATTTCACTTACATTTCTTTTCATGTCCTGCATGACAGTATCAGTCACTGCAATGTTTAAACAGGGGTTAAACTTGTCTTTCCGGAGTTTCTGGGGCCAGTCTAAAGTTGTAGACTTGTATATTCGAAATATTTCCTAGTCACAGGCTCTCAATTTTTAGTATTGTACTCGTTTCCTTTTAAGCCTGTTGTTCTTTTGCCAATGCACTGTGTGTTTTTTGTATCCTTAACTTGACTCACTGCTGATAACTATGTTTCAAGATGATTTACAGATATTGTATTCTTTTAAATTAAAATCTGTATACAATAGACTTTAATTTAAAAGAAAGAAGCTGTTTTTAGCTATGGCCTCTTCCTGTTCTGTCTCTAGTAATAGGTGGTGCTCTGCCCAATACCAGTTGTTTCCTATCAGGAACCACAATCAATTCCAGTCCCTTGTTTTATATTACACCCATTTGGTCAGGACCCACAGGCAGAGATGCACTGAGCTGTTACTTTTGTAATTCAATTATTTTTAAATTTGTATTTGTTTTGTAATTACCTTTAATCTGCACTGAAACTGTGATGTTTACTCTTTTTGTATGCCAATAAAGGCTGATTGATTGATTGATTGATATTACACCCACCTGATGTGGTACAACAGTTGTGTGCAAAACTTTCATCTGTTTTAGATGTCCCTTTGGACACCTGTAGTATATATGTAGATAGTCGTGAGGAGGGTAATATGTGAAGGGGCTTGCTTGTAGAAAACCTATTCATATCACATATAAACCTGAAAGGCGCTATAGGAAGTATAATGATGCAACATGTCAGAAGAGTTTTGATACCCATACTTGCTCACTCCTTCTACAGGTTGCAGTCATCAGGTTCTGCAGAGCCGAACAGCTGTGGGATGCTGAAGAACAACCTGATTATTTCACAAGCCTGCGGTGCCATGGCAGAGTGGATCTGCGAGACAGAAGCTCTTCTGGTGTAAAGAATGAAACAGAAAAACAAACTGTTGTGCCCATCTGATTAAATGGCCAAGATGAAATCTAATAAATAATAAATGTACCAACACAATCTCAGCATAAGCTCCGAAACAATTATGCCAAGTGTTCAGTAGGGCTGTGCTGCCACTTTAGGGTCAGATATGGATCTTAATTACGGTATCACATTTTAAAAAAAACCACTTCATATGTGCCCTATAAGAATTATGTAGAAGACACAATTACTTTTCATAAATTCAACTCCCAAGGGCTGGGAGAACTGCATCCAAGGATATTGAAGGAACTTGCTGATTGCAGGATCCCCATCTTATTATTTTCTTGAAATTATGGAAGATGGGTGACACACCATTTGACTGGAGGATTCACAATAGGCAAAAAAGAGGGGCCTTCAAACTACAGACCAGTCTAACATCAATCCCAGGGAAAATTCTGGAGTTGAATAGAAAATGGTCAATCTGGAAGCACCATTAGAACAAAGCAGACTAATCTTATCTCATTTTTTGAAATCAGGTCGTCTCCCTCATAAATGGTGGAAATCCTGTAGACATCATATATCTTGACTTCAACAGGGTCTTTGACAAAGTGCCACAAGATATTTTGGTTAGCAACCTCCCTAGTGTCAGGTGGTTACACTGTTGGTTACAGAGAGTTAGTCTGTGATTTCTATGGTGCCTGAGTAAGGGAGATTATTGAGGGAACCAGACTTGGCTTTAGAGGGAAACATGAAGATTTGCAAGACTTGTCCAAAGCTTGGTTTAGAAGGCCGAGAAGACAGGGGAGAGAGCTGATTCGTAAAAGACAGAAGATGAGGAGGGGGAAATTGGACATGAGATAAGTAGTGAACAGTGGAGAACAATGCCAGTACAGTGGAGAAAAATGATCAAAATACATTAAAGAGAATCAGATAATGAATGCGTTGGAAGAGCCCCTAAGGCTGTGGTGGCCAAACTTTGGCACTCCAGATGTTTTGGACTACGACTTCCAGAATTCTAAGCCTGCATTGTCAATGACAAAGGTCTGTGGGAGTTGTGGTCCAAAACATCTGGAGTGCCAAAGTTTGGCCACCACAGCTCTAACGCCATCAAGTCCAACCCCTGACTCAATACAGGAATCTAAATCAAGGTAGATCTAATGTATGGTTGTCTAATTTTCTTTTGAAAGCCTCCAACGTTGGAACACTCACCACCTTCCAAGGTAATTGGCTCTATTATCATACTGCTCTAACAGGAAGTTTTCCATGATATTCATTTGAAATCTGGCTTCCTGTAGCTTGGCCCATTATTATGTATTCTGTACTGGCAGACATGATACAGTATCAGAAAGAGTCCCATCCATCTCCAAGAGAAAAGACTAAGGCCTACCAACATCAGAGACCAACACCCTTCACATTCCCTCTGAAAAATATATAAGCAAATATGGGGATCATCAACGTGAGTTAAAATAAGGTGTTCCTTAATTGATTCAGAGAGATAAAGTCAGGAATACACTGTTATGAAACCAGTTTACCAAAAAACAAATTTTCATACAGAGAAATCCCATACCAATCATACTGTTTTGGTGCATCCTCCTAGGGATGGGGTAAGTTACTTTTTCAGAGTACAGCTCTCGGAAGAAGAAGAAAAACCTAGTGGCTTGCATAATTTGACAGCTACAATCCTTGCCCCAAACAAAACATTTCCCTATCTCTACTTCTTCTCACGTGTACGATGAGAAGCGGAGTCTATTGGCAAATCTTTGTTCATTCTGGATACCAGTAGATTCCAAAATCCAGTCATTCTAGACATGGAACAAGGCAGCCACTCTCGGAGAGCTAGGATCAAAGCAAAGCAAAGTAAAGTGTTCTGCTTATATACCGCCCCATACTGCTACAAGTAGTCTCTGGGCGGTTTACAATTTTAATTACAGAGTGCAGGCTACACATTGCCCCCCCCCAGCAAGCTGGGTACTCATTTTACCAACCTCGGAAGGATGGAAGGCTGAGTGAACCTTGAGCCTGCTACTGGGGATTGAACCCAGGTCGGGAGCACAGTTTTACCTGCAGTACAGGCATTTAACCACTGCGCCACGAGACTCTTACTTGTCTGAAAGGCTGGATTTTTTTTTCAGCCATTCTTTGGCTTCTGCGGCTGCTGAGAGGAGCATGCTTGTGCTTCTGGACTGCTCTCAGCCCTCACAGAAGGTGAAAAGGGAAACCGAAATAGCAAAATAATCAAGCATAAAAATCTGGGCTGCTTACAAAATGCAATAGCAACGCTAGAAATGAGAAGTCCAACAACTTCAGCTAACAGAACCCTGATGTTCACTACTCCAGAAGAGAGACAAAAAAGAGACTACACATCATTTCTGTACAAGGGAACTTCTGAGAAAGAGGTTGATTTCGGGGGGAGGGGGGCTGCGGTTTGAGCAGGGAGGGAGCTGCTGTTTCCCATTCTTCCAGGGACTGCAATGAATATTTTCCCCTGTCCAGTGGTACCTTGTATAAAGGAATTGATTAGTTCCAAATGGAATTATGTTAAGCAAATTTTCCTTTATACAAATTTCCCATAGGAATGCATTGAAAACAGAGTAATCCCTAATCGCGACCAGTTTTACATTGTACGGATTCACCCCATGGACGATTCTGTTAAGCAAATTTCCCCTGCCTCCGGAATTTTTTATGTCGTACAGATTTGATGTTATACAAATTGTTTGTTATTCGAGGATATGCTGTACATTAAAACTGCTCATTATTGCATTGCCGCTGTTCTCTTTCTTTTCCAAAGAGTGGATTTATTAAAGTAAACAAAGCCTTGTATTTTTTTTAAATTTCCTTTTACACCTTCAGGTTTGGATCCAGACTCAGCCTGGCTTGGTCCTTGCTGAAAATTAATAAGACATACCCTAATGGTTATTTTTTCCACATCTGTTGCAGTGGGACATGTTCATTGAGGGAGAAGAAAACCTCCGAAGTTAAAACACAGAATTATCAACAATAAAACAATTGGCAGAACAGCAATGAAAGGGGGAGAACAAATTCGGTTAGGTCACAGTGCAATCCCTGGCCTTCCCCCCACTGACTTGTTTGAAAATCACTTCCTAAATAATTTTACAAATTGCAGCTGAATTCATTTCCCATGCTTTTTGTTTTATTTATTTAAATATTCTAGGGACTTCCAGCCAGACTCAACTACCCTATGAGGCAAAGAAAGAGCCTTCTCCAATGGCGAATCATACACTGCACAGAGAGAGGGGTCTCTCTTTCTGCCTCACTGCTGCTTTAGAAGCTGCTGTCCAGGATCCCACAGCGTTTGCCACAGGGTTTCGCTCTCAGATAGAGATGGGCACGACTCAAAAAAATGGTGTTTCGTTTGTCGTTTAGGGGGTCCGTTTTGGTTCGTTTTTGTTTTTCGTGAATTTTTGCAAAAAATTCGTTTTTGTTTCGTTGCGTAACGAAAAACGAAAATGAAAACGAAAAATTGCTGTTTCGTTAGCATTCATTACAGTTCAATGTATTTGCCGCAACGAAAACGAAACGCACGACAAAATTTCTGGTGTTTCGGTTTGTTTCATTGCATTTTGGAGACAAAAGTCGTTTTTCGTTTCGTTACATAACGAAACGAAAAAATGAAAACAAAAATGAAAAAATTGCTCGTTTCGTACCCATCTCTAGTACAGAGCCTTGTGGCACAGAGGTTAAACTGCAGTGCTGCAACCAAAACTGTCCTCACAACCCAGGGTTCAATCCCAACTCATCCTCCCAGCCTTGGGTCCCTTTGGGGAGAAAGGTGGAATAAAAATTAAGTTATTATTATTATTATCCTTCCACAGTTGGAAAATGTTTAGGCAGTTGGGGCAATGTTTAGCCTGCACCATTAACTTATAAACTGCCCAGATAGTGCTTGGAGTGTCACGGGGCCGTATAAAAGCAACACTCTATGAACTAGGTTTTCTTTTCTTTTTTTTTCTCATAGCACCAACCGGCTGTTCCTGGGGCTGGTCGGTGCTGGTTTATTTTAACTCCCCACCCCACCCCTAGCACCAGTCAGCTGGTCCTCTGGCTGGTCTGGTGCTTCTTTATTTTTTTTTAAATTCCCCCCACCCTCCTAGCACCAGCCAGCTGGCTGATCGGCACTGGTTTTTGTTGTTTTTTAACTCCCACCCCACCCATAGCACCAGTCAGCTGGTCCTCCGGCTGCTCTGGTGCTTTATTTTTATTTTATTTTTTATTTCCCCCCACCCTCCTAGCGCCAGCCAGCTGACCGATTGGTGCTGTTTTTTATAAACTTCCCCCACCCCTAGTGCCAGTCAGCTGGTCCTCCAGCTGGTCTAGCACTTCTTAATTTTTTTCTTTTTATTCCCTCTCCCCCAAGCGCTGCTCAGTTAGCCTTTTTTTTAATCCTTGAATGTGGGAACTGCTATCCCAAATCTTCAGTCATGTGATGGAAGGAAGAGGAGAAGCCGGACCTTCCAATGATCAGGATCTTCCCCAGGTGAGATAGCAGCTTTTGAGTTTGTTTTACACTGTTAGCTGGTTCTGACTCAGGAAGTTCCTCCTTTGGTGTGGGAGAGGGCATTTGCTGTTCTTCCTTGGATAACATGATGTCTTCATCTGGAGGAGGAAATGCTACTGAGACAGGTTAAGCTCTTTTTGTGTCACCTATCAGTTTTTGACAGATTTATCTCTTAAGAACTGTTACAAAAAGGAAACATCCATTCTTTCTCTTGCCAGTGTTTCAGAGTGTTTTGTTTATTATCTTCCCAATGTCTCAGAGTGTCACTGTAAGTGACAGTTGATGAGACAACAAATAAGGTGAGACCTACTCTGAGGAGACTTGAAGCTAATTCTGTCCCGTAAATCCCTGTACTATCTGCTGTGTCACTAGAGGTTTTGGCCAAAATTCAACACCCTGCCAAGACTCAAAATGAGGCCTAACCAGTACCAGATAGAGTCCTTATCTAGCAGGTACAGTTATTGAGAATGCATTTGCTGGTAATAAGTACTGAATTTGAACCTCACTTAAATGAATTTAGATCTTATAGTCCACACTATGCAAGGGTGAAATTGATTTATATGGACTAAAAAGCAAGATGGATTATTTTACTGACTGGCAGAGGCTGTTTATAAAGTACTTTGCTTAAAAAAATCCATTCAACGTGGTTTCGTGGAAAGGAGTCAATTTCACCACGGTAGGATTCCCTGCCATCTTATGATTGAAAGAAGAGGTGGAGTGAGATTCTGGGCATTAGATGTCCAGAGATGCCACCCTCTGTCTCTCCTTCTCCAGATGATGTTCAGTCCTTTTGCTTTTGAACTTGGGGACAAGTCACTTACACATTAATTTATTTTAATCAAAGGAGGGAGGCATGTAGCCATTACAAAAAACAGAGGCAAGAATAGGCAATAAGGGTTATCTTTATAAAGCCACTGTTTAAAAAACAATAAAAAACATACAATAGGCAGGCTTTTGTGGATAAATTCCACTTCTTCAAGGCAAGTACCCTCCCTCCCTCTGAAATGTTTCTGTAACAGGAAGTGATGTAATTGTCCAATTTCTAAATTTAGACCAATGCAAAAGGTTTACAGCAAGGAAGTAAATGAAACAGGGGAAAGAAGAGATGAGCAACATGCCATACGGCTACCCTCACACAAGATTTTGGTTCAAGAAAAGCATGAAAGCCATTTTGCTGTGTTTCAAAGGGCCTGTAGCGATAACCAGTAATGGGTGAATCATACACCTAGCTTCAAGATCAGGGTTCTCTTTTAGCCTTAATGTTGTCTTCTAAGGCTGTAAGATACACCTTAATTGTACTGGACTGTATCTTGGTTCTCAATATGAATATGTCTTAATTGTACTGGACTGCATATTGTCCAACATTGCCCTGCCTTTCCAAGGAGAAAGGTGGGGTAAAATACTCTAACTAACTAACTAACTAACTAACTAACTAACTAACTAACTAACTAACTAACTAACTAACTAACTAACTAACTAACTAACTAACTAAATAAATAAATAAATAAATAAATAAATAAAGTAATCCACTATTTTCGTGGCTCCCTGGGTTTTTATTGAAGGAAGGAAGAAGCTACACCTCACTCCAAGGGAGACACTGAAAGCATTCTTATGGAGCCAAAAGCAAGCTGTGTTGTATTCGGCCAATTCAGACATGCCCCTTTGCACTCGCACCCCCACATGCATCCAATACGTGGAATAAATACATTAATTAACTGCATCTAGCTCTGCTGTGGTAAGAGAAAACTCCACCACCACCACCCTCTTTTTTTGCATCTCTCTGACTCACCTGGTGCTTGGGAGAAACTAAAAAATGAAGAAGAAATAAATAAACTTCTTTGCTGCAAGTTGTCTTCTGAAGTTATTTTTACATTTTTTATGGATGATTTGAGAGCATAACTACCAATTTTTCCCCAAAGCTTCTGATTGCAGAAAGCTGCAGCTTGATGTAAAAATGCTGAACCCCACCTGTGGCAGTGAACTAAGGGCACAACTCAACAGGGGAATTGGTAGTGATCCAGGGTGCATTTAAGAGGGTCTTTATCTTTTAGAGCAGGAGTCCTCAAACTAAGGCCCGGGGGCTGGATGCGGCCCCCCAGGGTCCTGAATCCGGCCCCCAGGACCATTTGCAGACCCCCCACCTACCCCTTGCTTTGCGAGCAAGCCAGCATCCGCAGCTGCTTCTATTGCTGAGGCAGTTCAAAGCGGTGGTCTATGTCGCTTCCCCCACTCCCTCCACCTACCACCCAGATGATCGGCACACTGGCTAGTGGGGCAAGTCAAAGTGGGAGGGCCACTGCAAGGTCGCCTGCTCCCCCACCCACCACCCAGATGGTCAGGGCAGTGGCTGCAGCTGAGTGGGGCAATTTAATACAGAAGGGCTGTGGCAAGTGTTGTGTATTGAGCTGTATTCCTATTATGTGTACTTGCTGATGTTGAAGTAACTGCCTTCCTGTTCCAAAGGGAACAGGCCTATTGGTTTATTCAAGTTGCTGCATTTCGATCCTCAGTCCTATTGGTCTCTGCCCAAAGGCAGCTTTGTGATTGGTTGTAATTGTTCCCTCCAAAATGTATCTTTTCCTAGCCAGGCCTGGCTCCTATAAATGTTGCTCCCTCTCCCCAGTCCCCAGTCTTGTTCTCTCCCTTAATAAAGAGCTGTTACACTAGAAGCTGTCTCCAGCCTCCTATGTCTAAGAGCTGAAATCACTGCTGAAATCACTAAACCCACTCCACAACAGCAAGGTCTCCCACTCCCTCAATGGCCACAAGGTCCCACCCCTGCTCTTCCTCCACCCCGCCCACCTGCCTCCCTTGCGTGGCCACCGCTTATATTATTGTGGTTGTGAGGAAGGTGAGTGACTGCCTAGAAGTTGATGAGGGGCCTGAGTTTGCCTGGGCTGCTGCCTCCTTCCCAATGCAATGAAGGAAGGAAGGAAGGAAGGAAGGAAGGAAGGAAGGAAGGAAGGAAGGAAGGAAGGAAGGAAGGAAGGAAGGAGAGCCGCTCCAGCCACTGCCACTGGAGGAAGAGGAGGAGGAGGAGGAGGAGGCACAGCAGAAGGACCCCAGTGGCGGCACCTCAGGGCGGCAGTCAGGAGCAGGAGGCATTGCAGGGTCCTCGGATACACACTGATCATGAGCCAATTGTGGGGGGATCTGCCCACTTCGCCCTCCCTCCAACCTTTTTCATGTTGGCCTTTTTTATTTGGACTGTGGTCTGGACCCCAGTGGTGTCTGGGTGGTGGTGGACTGGCCCACTGTTTGAAAACTTTGAGAACCCCTGTTTTAGAGCAATTGATCTCAATACTTAATCAGTCCTTCCATTCACACAGAAGACATTTCTTTCTTCTTTGAGAAGACTCTAGATAGAACTTCAGAGAGCTCCAGTTTCTCCCACTTTACTGATGTCCTATTTCCTGCCCCCTTCAACACCTTTTGTCATGGTCATCATTCCGCAGGCAGCAGACATCTTTTTAAAACAAATACAAATGCAAAGCTAGGCTGTATAGGCGATACCTTTATAAGCCACTGATAAAATAGCAAAAAAAAATCATTGTGAGCTTTTGAGGGCATGCCCTTTTTTTTCCAAAGCATGTACCAAAAGACCAAAGATGGAAAAAGATGTTTTGCCTTTTTTATAAAGTTAGTTTATCACGTTAATTTGGTAATTTACTTCACGACAGCTCTAGGCCCATCTAGCATCGATACTGCCTTATATCTCAAACAGCACAGTATTTCGTAAGAGAATATTTTTTAAAGGTTGAAGAGGAAACCATCTTTTCCATGGACACAGTCCGCTACATAGTCACATGTTTGTCGCCACAGTGAACATCATTCACTGCTGTCATTGGAAGTGAATTCAGCAAACACACAGAGTGAAGAATGGGGTAATCAGGTTCACTCATCGCACCAAACAAACAGCAGCAAATGAAAAATGACCACCCCAAAACCCAGCTATCTATCAGAAATGGTGTAATTCTGGAGATGATGGCAATAAGAGTCACTCTTCCATGATGAGCAGTAAGCAATGTATGTTAAGCCATCACATTTTTCCAAATAATTAAACTGAATAAGCGTTTAAAGTCCTGGGTAAAAGGCCATGTTTTAATTTGCTTCTTTGCCTGGAAACAGGCAAAGACCTTTCTCTTCAGGCAAGCGTTCCCTGAAAGATCGACCACCATTATTTGTCTTCTATATGAATCTATAGGTTCACATAGAGTTTGTTTTTATAATTACTTATAACCTTGCAGCATTAATCTAATGTTGTCTATTAATGCTGTAAAATGCCCCTCAATTCCCTGCTCTCAATACTTGAACCTGTCTTAATTGTACTGGACTGTATATTATCCCTCATTACTGTGAGCCGCCTTGGGTCCTTTTCCAAGGAGAAAGGTGGGGTAACAATACTCTAAAATAAATAAAATAAACAAACAAACAGCTGTTCTACAGTTTTGGGTCCCACCACCTCTGGTAGGCACCTACTCAGAGGCAGTACCTGGAGGAGGTGGGGCAGGGAAGCCAGAGCAGTCCTTTGAGTGGGCCACACATTGGAGGGGGCAGTGAGTCGAACTGTGGAACACCTGAACTGTCATGAATTGCGAAGCCAATGGTTCATGCCCATCTCTCATCTATAGGAGCATTGAAAGGGCTTTATCAGACAAAGTCTTCCTACGCAGAACTTATGGGAATATCAGTTGGGATTTTAGACTGCATGTTGGAGCCCTGAGAGCACCGTCTGGCTTGCTTTAGATCAGTGGTTCTCAACCTGTGGGTCCCCAGATGTTCCTGGACTGCAATTCCTAGAAGCCTCCACCAATTGCTGTGCTGTTCAGGATTTCTGGGAGTTGCTGTCCAGCAACATATGGGAACCCACAGGTTGAGAACCACTGCTTTAGATGTTGGCAACCAAACAATGTACTGCAAATTGTGAACCAGTCTGACCCTACTCTATGTTCTGCTTGGACTTTTTTCATCCAGTGGTAGGGCTGCTCCTTCCTTCCTTCCTTCCTTCCTACCTTCCTTCCCTTTTTAGAGCTGGCCGGTGCAGCTGGGACAAGACAGCTGGGTTGCTTTAGTTTAGAGCAGAGGTATCCAAACTTCATCCCCTCCAGATGTTTTGGACCACAACTCCTAGAATTCCAAGCTTATATTGCCAATGACAAAGGACTGTGGGAGATGTGGTCCAAAACATCTGGATGGCTGGATTTTGGACACCACTGGTTTAGAGGGTCCCATTTGACATTGCACACTGGAAGAAACCCCTTCTGGTGTGAGTCAATGCTGTCTTTGGCTGATACTTCACGTCCATCTCATTGCTGTTTGCGGTCCCAGTTAGAAATCTAACCGCACATCCATTGTGGGGCGAAGGGAGTTCATCCCGACCACGCCCCCTGAACTGTGATTTAAGTGGGATGAGAGATTCCCCTCCCTGGCCTCGGGAATCTCCTCATCTCGCTTCTCGTTCTGATACAAGAGTCCGTGAGGTCAGTCTCCTCCCGCAACGTGCCATTCTCCATCTAGTGGCAGGAGTGTGAAGTGCCATTCGCCAGTACATTCCCTATGGAGTCAGCAACGCAGAGCAGAGAGATTAAAAGGCAAATGCCTCAAACTCAGCTCCGTAACGCATTGAAGGCAAGGCTTCGGAGAATTGAAACATCGAAAAATGGAAGGTCGGGCTGAAAAAACAACAACAGAACAAAGGCATGGAATTTCACATCTCATCACGGAACAAGGGCGTGCGGTAACAGTCATGCCGGTATCATCCCTCACGCCCGTGAGTACACGGGAACTGGGACAGAACCACAAGAAGACCATGTGACTGCAACTGACATCAACACACAACGAACTTCCTCCCAGGATGAGAGTGGACGTGAAGTAACCATCTTGCTCATTCATTTTCACCCTCATTTGGCAATCTGGCCCTTCAGCATGTAACATAATTTATCCCCAAGATAAATTAACCATCACTTTGGCAAGGAACTGATTATTAAGCTTCATTTCTTCATACTGACGAATCAGAAATTGCATATTTTTTAAAAAAGTTAGACGCTATCATGTTCATTTTGCTTTTTTCCCCCTAAGGAAGTGAGATTTGTCTTCGTAGGGATAAGGAAGACATGAAGAAGAATGTGCCTGCTTAAGCACATGCCCTGGGACCTTTCATTACCACCATTTTTGGAAGTGAACGGTATTGGCAGCTTTCAGATATCAAGAGTCGAGCAGAGGTGCTGACAGGTGGTCAGGAGCTGTGCTTCCTGTGCTGTTGGTTTCCTTCTTACCAAGCCGCGGTCAGTGCGGCTTCTCTTGCAGAGCAGAGCATGACACACAGAGAAACACTTTGCCCTTTTGCCAAATACGTACCTTCTCCCTTCCAAAGAGATACCAAGAATATCTCGAGACATGGAGGCTGAGGAAGGCTACATGGCGCTTAACATCCAACCAAAGAAAGAGCACAGGCAGAACCCTCAACGTCAGGAACCAGGTAAATAAGAGTGTGTTCGTGTCTTGTGAATTATCTCCTGCAGACATTTTGTGGAGCCAGCTGGTGCATTCCAGGCATTTCGGATGATTATCTGTAGAGTTCCTGGTAACAGGGCTGTTCTTCCTCAGGATCTATGGGGGGTCGAGTCCAAAACTTCTGGAAAGCAGGAGGTTGTTTAATTTAGTTTTTTAAAAGGGGATCCATGGAGTCAATTTTCTGTGCTGATATGGTTGCCACATGTATTAGAAAGAAAGAAAAAAGCTTCTGGATTTGGATGTACTGTATAGACTAGTGATGGCAAGCCTTTTAGAGACCGAGTGCCAAAACTGTGATTCAAAACCCACTATTTTTCGCAAAGTGCCAATACAACAATTTAACCTGAATACAGGTGGCTGTGAAGGGGCGATGTCAGGTGCCCACAGAAAGGGCTCCGAGTGCCACCTTTGGCACCCGTGCCATAGGTTCACCAACACTGGTATAGACTAAAGTAAGTTAGAGGGCAGTGCTTGGAAGGCTGGATCTTGGCTAGGAATCCCCAGGTTCTGATTGCCACTCAGTCCGGATACTGATGACTACATTATCTGTCAACAGGGCCATTGCAAAGGCTAAATGTGTATGGCAGGGTGGTGGGGAGAAAGAACCAGGTAACTTATCCCGAGCTTCTTGGGAGAAAAAAAATATTTATTTACAGTATTTACTTGATTTATATACCACTCCATCTGACTGATGGTCAAAGGAGATATTCTGTTATGGTAAGTTGTTTCTGACTTAATGGCAATTCTAACAGGATTTTTGAAGTATGTGAGGTGATCAAGGAGGGGTTTATCATTGCCACACACACTACTGACTTTTCATGTCTAAGTGGTGATTTGAACCCTAGGCTGACACTGTCTGTCAGCTTGTAACTAAATAGTGGTGATTTTCCTATTAAAATAGGGATGCATTAAAACATAAACACACACACACACAGAGAGAAGAGAGAAAGAGGCTGAGAGACTGAGAGAGAGAGAGAGAGAGAGATCTGGAAGTTGAGTCATGGCAACTGGACTGCTTTTCTTGTGAGATCAAAATATTTCACTATTCATTCAAGCAGCTACATCAATCTGAGGAAAGTTGCTGCAAGGCTTTCAATGCATAGTTCAACCTTGGTTCCACTCCCCCCCCCATCTGAATAGGCTCATTAGGTGGACAGTGGCTTCGATGAATAGCAAAATGTTTCAATCTCACAAGAAAAGAGGTCCAGTTGCCTTGACTCACCTTCCAGATGACCTCACATAGATGACTATTGACTAAGAATCTTCACAGAGTGAGAGAGAAGACATGTATAAATAGATCTATCTATATCATGCCATGACTTCTGACGTAGTCTTCTTTCTCCCTGGAGATTCACAGCGCTCACGGGGATTGGGGAATGGTGACCTACTTGTCACTAGCAAGGGGTAAACACATCTCTAAAAGTTCTAGTTCAGACATTAGGTTAGCAACATGACTACTGCTGGTGAAAGTAAAAACAAGCCACTGTTGACCTTAATGATTTATATGCATTGTCCATAGAAGGAGGTTCAGCCAGCTCAGTCATAAGAATTTATTTATTTTTATTTATTTATTTGACTTTTATACCGCCCATCTAGACCGAGGGCTACTCTGGGCGGTTTACAACATGTAACTACAAACAAAGGAATACAATTTAAAAACCAAGATACAAGGTACAAAATAAAATAAAATATACATAAATCAACAACAAAAACTAAAATGAAGCTAAAATGAAGCTAAAAATGGCAAGAGATTTGATAAAATGGTTTAAAAATAGTGCCTAAGTGTTTAAAGAATCAGGGAATGCCATTCTATAGAACCAGGTCTTCAATAGCTTTTTAAAAATTTGAAGTTCATAGTTTGTTCTCTATTTGGCTCAATTCACAAACTATGAGCTGGGAGGGGGGTTATGTGGAGGGGGAATCTCAGCTGGAAATTCATCTTTATAGTCAATGTCCTCCTCTAGTCTTAAACTGAAGTCCAAGGTGAAGAAGGGCTGACCCTGCAAACAAATTCTGCAACACAAAATGGAGTATTGTCACAGGGCAGCTGAGTCATATGAGGAGGAGTCCAGGATGAGCAAATGTGGCACAATGCTGGGTGGAGAGAAGTAAACTATGGGCTGCCTGCTGGGTGCGAGGTCCTCTCCTTGGCCTTAGGGCTCCATCTCCCTGTGAAGATGGTGAAATGCTGAAAGTGATTGCTGTTCCATTTTGTAGAGGACTCATGACAGCCATCTTGATAGATAGCCTTGCAGTGATGTTTTATATACAGTTGGAGGCTGAAGAGCTTTGTGCAAACCTTGACTTTTTGTAGAAACCCTACCACGACATCGCTGTTGGTGTCAGATCATTTCTGGGGCTGGAGGCGCCGTGATCCTACTCTTTGTTGGAGCAGCCATTGCTTTGCGTATTTATGGTGAGTAGCGGTCCTAGCCCACACATTGCACAATTTGTGCTGGCTAGGTGGATATTGGTTTGAAAATATTAATGTTTACATGGATTGTGGATATGATAGGAGAGGAGAGGATGAAACTAGAGATGGGCATGAACCACTGGTTTGGTGGTTTGTTTCCCAACCCAACAGCTGATGTTGTGGAACATCCTTTCAAATATATTGCTCCTAAACCTTTTTTAGGACTTTGTACATCAAAACCAATTCAAGGATCTTGGATGGAGCTATGAAGCAAATTGGAAGCTAGTGAACTTCGGCTCAAGGGCAATATGCTGAGGTCTCCGAAAAACAGACCAGGCAACTGGCTACGCAATATTTCTGAAAGAAGAGCTGGGGAGGTTTCAGCTGTAATGTCATTAGCCAGTCCCCAGATAATTTCTGCCCCATACCTTTCTGGTTCCCTTTCAAGGTTTTTTTTTTTTTTTAAGGGAAACAGGATGGCTCTGTTTTGGACTGTTTCCAACAGGTGCAATCATGGGAATCCAATGAAAGCAAAGCTGGCTGATTTAAATTTTCTATGCAGTTTCAGTTTCCCAAAATCACTAAGCTCAGACCATTATATTGGGGAAATAAAAATGTTGTCATTCGGCATAAGAAACACTGGGGGAAATACTTCAATTTCCTTAACTTACTAGTCATTGGAATTAACTTTTTCTTCATTTCAAGCTTTTCAGAGGAAGCACTATACACATCCTCTGGAGAAACCTGTTGTCTCTCAAGACTTCATCAATGACACAGAAAACAAGTCCAGACTTGAGAACATAGTCTCCCGCTTACAAGAGTTTATGTGTAAGACACCACAAATCGAATTAACAGGTGAGGTCAATATTTTCCCTCAGTGATGAAGGAAAGGAATGGCACATGTAAAACAAAAAAAATCATTTTGAGTTTGGGGTTTAATAAGTCATATTAAATAGATTAAACCAAGAAACATTGCTAGGGCTTAATAGTTATGCAAAAGATGTTTATCAACAGAGATTATCAGTAACTTTAGGTTTATTGCCCAGATTAGCCCATACCTTGATGGTGACTCCTTGTGGACAGTTGTGCAAGCGCTTGTCATCTCGAAGATGGATTATTGTAATGCTTTCTAAATGGGGTTTCCCTTGACCCTCATCCAGGGACTGCAGTGGGTGCAGAATGCGGCGGCCAGATTGGTGGTCAGTGTGAGTCGTTTCGACCGCATCACCTTGAGTCTGGTCCGCCTGCACTGGTTACCCATTGCCTCCTGGATAAGGTTCAAGGTATTGGTTTTGGTTTACAAAACCGTCCATGGCTTGGGACCTGAGTATCTGGCAAAGTGCATCTCCCAAAGGTCAGTGTCTGCCCTCCCCACCCCGGGAGACCCGTAAGGTTTCTACCTGTAATCGGGCCTTCTCGTTGGCTAGCCCAGCTATTTGGAACAAATTGCCTTGCAAGATTCGCCAACTTGAGCCTCTAACAGCCTTTAAAAAGCTTTTAAAATCTGGCTTTTTAAGGAAGCATACAGCAATCTGTAATGTAATGTTGTACTGCTCCCCTTGTCTGTTGCATTTTTTCCTGCTAATTTCCTAGTTCTAGCCTCTTGCCGGGCATTTGCTAGTTATTGTTTTCTGATTATTTGGTTTATTTGTTCTTTATTTGTTCTTTATTGTTTGCTCTTTGATTTTAACTGCTGATTACTTATTTGTCTTTCATCCCTTTGACAAATCAGAGTGGTCTAGAAAAGCAAAATAAATAGATAAATAATGTGACGGCAGATTTGATTATTAGAGTTTATTTATTGCACTATGGCAGCCTTTCACAGGTGTATTGGATTACAATGGCCAACATCAAGCATGACTCAATCTGGGTGGAAATGATGGAATTTATCATGGAACAAATATTCTAAGTTCCTCCCATCAGAATTTAAAGCTTGGAAAAGTTACTTTTTTGGAATACAAATCCCATGATGACTTGTGAGGTAAATTTCTGGAAACTGAAGTCCAAGCTCTGTTCCACTGCTATATTTAAGCCAAAATCTGATTAACTCAACACCTTATCAAGGCTTACTTGGTTCATAGACTATGCTTGATGTCACATACAGCTGTCAGGGTCAAAAAGTATGGCACTCAAACAAGCTCTAAGAGCACTAAAAGGTTATAACACCCTTTGGTAGGTTGAGTCCATGATCATGGCCTACATTTTTTCAGGCAGAAATTTAATTTTTCAGTGTGAGGTCAGACAACCTGTCAGTCATGTCAATGTTCATCTAGTTACAAGCCAGTTCTTAAATTATCCTCCTCTCTTCAGAGGAACAAAATAAACCATTGTTTCACTTGTGGTCTTTCTTTAGACAGTTACACCTAATTTATTCCACTTTCCCCCCTAGCAGAAAAAGTGTTCCAGGAAGCATCAGCTTGCCTATTTTAACTACTGTACCTTGATTCTGCTGCACTGCACTAATGTTCCATATACATTGTCCATATGTACAACTTTTCCATTCTCTCACCTTGTCTCACCTTCTCCCCTCTCTTCCACCCCCCTCACCCTGATCTGATCTGGTATCTGTTTTTTGTCTCTTGAGGAATTTATACCACAGAGCCATAAAACAAGAACAACCATATCAACAAACCCAACTTCCACTACAAGACCCTATGCAAAAACTGCCTGCAACTCCCTTTTTTCCCATCATCTCTGTAACTAACCAACACCCCCTCTTCCTCTTTCCCCTCCCTACCCCCCCCCCAGCTCTGTCTCTATAGGAATTTTTACAACCGGTCCTGCATGCAAATACACCTACATACAACAGCCAATCAATATTTGGTGTGAAACATATATTTCTCTGTATATTATATTGCACAGCTCATTCTGCTGCTATATGTCCAAAGAAGTGGACATGTCCATGAAACATTACATTAAAATATGAAAGTAGTCTTTTAGGTGCTACATGTTTTTTGTCTTTGCTTTGTTTTGTTTTTCTTTGATTTTTGCCTGGAACATTTTACTATGGCCTCCTGCTCTGACAAAAGACCACATGCTTTCTACAACCAGTTCTGATAGGGTGGCAACCCCCTTATTAGATTACAGTATGTACTGCTGGACTTCTGGACCCAAAGCTAAACTGGGAAAGCTGGCTGCAGGCCCCATGGGAACCTTTAAGAGGCATCCAGTACCTTGCCATTTAAACCTCATCCAACATCTCTAGGCTTACTGTTCTCAGAACAAGATAGGAATTCTCTTGGTGTATCGCCCTCCCCGTGACACAACAACTTCCCTACCCCAGCTTACTGAACTGATAACCGGGCTGATGTTGGAGTCCCCTCGGCTCATCATTCTGGGGAACATTAACATCCATGCTGAAGCGGCTCTGTCAGGTGTATCTGTAACCGTCATGACCCCCCCCCCCAATGTCAACAATGGGTCTGGACCAAATGGTATCTACCTCAACCCATCCACCAGGCCACACCTTAGACCTGGTCTTCTGCCCTGATATGGACAGTGGGGACATTGAGGTAAAGGAACTTTCTGTAATCCCATTGACCTGGACAGACCACTATATGGTGTGCTTTAGGCTTGCTGTATTAAGTAAATAAATAAATAAATAAATAAATAAATAAATAAATAAATAAATAAATAAATAAAAACTGTAGCCCTTCAAGTCAGTTCTGACTTATGCCTACTCTTTGCTGGGTTTTCCAAGTAGAGAGTAGTCAGAAGTGGTTTACCATTCTCTCCTTCAGGGGGCTCCCTAAGATGGTGCAGCTTGCCCACAGCCACACAGGCTGGCCCTTCTCCCAGGAGGCGCAGTGGAGAATCCAACTCTCACCCTCTGTCTCTGCAGCCAGATATGAAAACCACTGAGTTATACAGTCAGCTACCCATTTTTATAACCCTCCTTAATGACATTAACACTCTTTATACAAAATGACAAACTTTGACCCAACGATGTGCACCCTTGAGCTACACTGAAGTTCCTTTATAAAATGCTGAAATGCATAGTAATGTATTAAAGTTTTGCAGATGCCTAGGAAGAATGGTGCCAATTCAAACACAAAGGGTTCCGCAATTCCATTCTTTTCTGTCTAGAGAGCTTTGGGTGCAAACTGTGCCCTGAAGATTGGCGCCGTCATAAGAACAAGTGTTATTGGGTTTCTGAAATACAAGCCACCTGGAAAAATGGTCAGGAAGACTGTAGAGCAAAAGGCGCTCAAATGCTGGTGATACAGAAGCAGGAAGAAGCAGTAAGTCTTTCACGTTAATCTTTATGTCCTGTTGATTTCCTTTACAGTGGTCCCCCGCCCTTTTGCGGTTAATATACTGTGGTCCCACTGTATCGCGGGACCACAGTATATGAAAAAAGCACCCCTGGGTTAAGGGGGAAAAGGCCTGTTTCAGGCCTCCCATACTCACCCCCAACCCGGCACTGTCCTGAATGGGCCTGCGAGGGCCTTCTCGGGCCTTCTGGAGGCCCCAAAAGCCTCCCTGTGAACCAGAAGTGACTTCTGGTAAACCAAAAATGACTTCCGGATTGCCGAAAATCATTTCTGAGGCCTGCGGTAAGTACAAGAGCCCCCAGCTAGGTGCCCCAGGGCTGACCTAACCTGCATCTGCATATTGCGGATTTTCATTTATCATGGGTTGGTCAGGTCCCTAACCCCCGCAATAGGCGGGGGGTCACTGTACCAGCATTTTGTTCCAGTTCTTGTTGCATGCCCTTCATCTTGTGAGACAGACCTTTAAGTTGAGCTTTTCTCCTCAGCCATGAGTTTAACTATTTTCTATTATTTTAACAAGCTAAATGAGGCTTCGGTTCTCCTCTAACAATCCCATATCTTCATGTGACATTCTTGAGCACACAATTTTGTAAATAAGCATTGTTCCTGATTTTTCATTATTATTGCCTGAGTGATTTTTTTTTGTTCTCTCCCCTGGTTCTACCTAAATAGATGAAATTATTGGGAAAGTTGCCTATAATTCTATAAAGTACCCAGCGTTTGCTGTACAACACCACAAAACTCAACAGATATTAAGTTTTGCTTCCTGTCATAGACTATCCATAATGATGTCCAGCCTCTTGTAAGATAGGAACAAGAAGAAATATGGCCATTTATTGGTAATAATAGTGTGACATCAAAAGAAAGGGTAGAAGTGTTTTCAGCAAAATTAATGCAACCAAGAAGTCTGGATTTGATCTTGTACAGGTCGGCTTACAGTGGTATCTTGTCATTTTATCTACAGTATACACTATCTGGCAGCACTGCTAACATTTGAGATAACAATGTAAGGCGACCAGTGGAAGATCAAAATTACATTTGGCCTAAAATGATTCCAGCAATAAAACACATTCCTGTCATTGGGCTTTACTCCTAGCACACATGTTCACCTTTTTTAAATAAAACAAGCAACTCCCATTGATCTGGATGTATTTGTACTCCTGCATGCTAGTTCTTTTGAATGAGAAAGCAGGTTTTATATTTCACTGACCTTTATAGGTGGTCACAACTGGCTCAACGCCATTGACCTCCCCATAGCTATAGTTAACCTCCTGTAGAATAAGACAAGCAGGTGTAAAAGCTGGGGGTAGTTTCAAATCCCAATCATTTCTTGGACACATCTTTACTTCTTCCTGCTCACTATTTAAAACCTGATGTGAAGTAACTGCCAAAGTCTTCAGTGGGCATTTAGCTTTGCAACTGTCTCCTCATGTGTCAACAACATATGAACCAATCCAATCATCTACATCTCTGGACACTTCAGGGCATGGACAGCCGTCGGGCGTTTATTGTAGCCTTCTGTGCTTCCTGACCTTCAGGACAATAATGCTTTCAAACTGTACTTGAGCAAAACATCTGATTACTTGCAGGCTTTCATCCAAAGGATCACTGGAGAGGCCCAGCTGCTGTGGATTGGACTGATGGCCACGTTTCCTTTGGGAGAATGGATCTGGGAGGATGGCTCCCCATTAGAGAAAAGCCAGTGAGTATGTCATCCTGAAATCCTGCATAATCATAATCATAGTCAAGGGTAAGGGGAATCCTAAAGATCTTAAATCATCAGCTGCTATACTAGAAGGTCTGTGGCATGGATATTTGTGGCCAAAATACATGTGGAAGGTATTCACAACACAGCCCTGTGGTGCAGTGGTTGAATGCCTGTACTGCAGGAAAAACTGTGCTCACGGCCTGGGGTTCAGTTCCAGGTAGCAGGCTCATGGTTGACTCAGCCTTCCATCCTTCCGAGGTTGGTAAAATGAGTACCGAGCCTGCTGTGGGGGCAATGTGTATCCTGCATAATTAAGTTATAAACTGCCCAGAGACTACTTGAAGTGGTATGGGGTGGTATATAAGCAGGACACTTTGCTTTGTTTTGCTTTTTATTGGTGCCATCTTTATTGGTGCCCACCAATAATATTATAGTTTTATGGAATTTATATGTCATTTTATGTTGTTTAATTTTTATTTTGATTATATTTACTGTATTCTTATGTTGATTTTGCATTATTGTATGAGTTATATGTTTGTTTGTTTGTTGCATTGCATTGCATTGCATTGTACTGTATTGATTGTTGCTAACTGCCCAGAGTGGCCTCGCTGCCAGATGGATGGTATAAAAATCCAATATAAACAAACAAACAAACAAACAAACAAACAAACAAACAAACAAACAAA
>JAHTLZ010003181.1:6564-48092 GCA_023846285.1 Phrynocephalus versicolor | reverse complement strand
AAACAAACAAACAAACAAACAAACAAACAAACAAACAAACAAACAAAGGCCTCATAGCACAGTGGTTAAATGCCTGTACCGCAGGTAAAACTGTGTTCACGACCTGGGGTTCAATCCCAGGTAGCAGGCTCATGGTTGACTCAGCCTTCCATCCTTCCAAGGTCAGTAAAATGAGTACCCAGCCTGCTGGGGAGGCAGTGTGTAGCCTGCATACTTTACTTATGTAGTTTTGTGACAGCGTTGGTCATGATCATGTGGTTTTGTCCCTGTTTCAGTGTTCCCATGGTCATGATAACTTGTCTCGTGACATGTGTTACCTCACGGCCTTGTACCGTGAGGTAAAAACACTGAATTTGTCTAGCTTCCTTTTTCCTTTGGGGGGGGGGCTTAAAAATTCTTTTTTTGATATTTTGCTTCTGAAAAGTCAAAATAAAAAACACCCAGACACAGTTTTCTGAGAGAAACGAATGTTTTGTTGTGTGACAGACATTACTACACGGTGTCTTGTCTCAGAACAGAAAGCGGGAACAAAGAGTGACAAGGGGAAACCCTACACCAGCACCAGCTATAGTATTGTCACGCTTAGCACCCATTCCAGGGGTGTGGTTGAGACAAATTTCAGTAGTTGAGTAACAGTCATGAAGTAACATTTTTTTGTACTGCTCCTAAACGCAACACTAACAGAGACAAAACAGATGTGAAGTAACTGCCTCTGTTCTTGCTAGGGTCTCCCAGTGCTAAAACTCAAGGGGACTACCTTATCACTAAGGAGATGCATAAGGAAATTATCACTACCTCTGAAGTGAAATGGAGCCTGGTGTGTTTAATTATGTGCATCAACCCTTCAGATATTACAAGGCATGTAAAAGGTCAGATTCCCCGCCCCCTTCTATTATAGGTATATAGTCAAAGAACAAGAACATCTGATTCTGCACACTGAAAGGCAGCTTATGCAGGAATGGAAAGCATGCTAGAATGAACCTGGAGAAAATAAGGGATAAAATCCTATCAAGAGAAAAAAAGAGCTCAAAGAAATAGCAGCCTCGTCTCTCAATAAATCCACCCCCTCTTTTTGTTCTTTTCTTTTTTCCAGATCAGAAGCATTAGGCCCAGCTGAAGCAAACGGCTGTGGGATGCTGAATGGCGACAAAATCATTGTGGAATCTTGCAGCACAGTGACTTCGTGGGTCTGCGAGAAAGAAGCTTTCGATATAAGTGGCAATTAGGCCTGGACTAAAGTTCGACGCTGAATGCTTTTCACCGACATTCAGTGGCTGAAATCCTCTTGCATTATTCTGCAAATGCTGCAGTTTCTCGAGGTGAACTGCCTCAAGAAATCTCCTTAAGCCTCGTATGTCACATGCCAGATAGCCACTTTAGATAATGCCTAAAGAGAGTCCTTAACTTTGCCTTCGCATCTTGTGCCTTTTGTGCAACAGCACCACCAGCCTTCAGCCCATGTATGTATAAGGGAGAAGGGGAATCCCAGTTTTCCCCAAACTACAGCAAGAAAAATCTATGTATCAGCAAGTTGAGGATGCTTACAAAGGATAAGAATGTTTATTATTGATTATTTCCCCCTACCCTCTTTCTTTGGGAAAAGAAGCATGCGTTCACTCAGGCTATGTTCACACAAGTGAAATGTCTGCCTTTTAATTCAAATGTGTGCTCCTGTCATGGCCCGTTTCACAATACTGTCCCGTGGTCGATATCTCATGTCAAGAGTTCACATGCATACTGTTAAACTCCCAGAGCTTATGTGAGAATGCATCAAAATGGTGAGAAAACAAGTCACCTCAGCAACAAAAAGGCATTTAAAAATAAATAAAGATTCATTCTGAAGCAGTACCACTGGATTCCACTAGGGGTGAAGGTGGCTTCAGCAACATGGATATTCCAAGGCTACTATCTCACCTGGCGAAGATCCTGATCTTCTGAGGGTCTGGCTTTTCCTCTTCCTCCTGTCATGTGAATGAAGATGTGGGATAGCAGTTCCCACGTACAAAAGTGTTTTTTTTAAAAGTGCAATTCAGCCCCATGGACAGCAGGTGGTGCTAGGATTTTTAATAAAGGACCTGCTGGCTGGCGCTATGGCTTGGGGAAGTTAAAACAAAGAGCACCAGATCCAACTCCCTGTCGCTAGGAGGGTGGGGGAAAATTAAAAAAAAAAACCAGCGCCAATCGGCCCCAGGAACAGCTGGTCAGTGCTATGAGAAAAACAAGAAAGAAAACCAGATCATCTACAGAATCCCACAATGTTTGCTTCTTTAAAAGGTGGATTTTTTAAGCAAGGCAAAAAATTCCCTACCTCTCCGGCAAGTCCTGGAAACCTCGCTTAAGGGGGCATTACCAGGTTTTGTTTCTTTCCTTTTTTTCAAAAAGCCAGGTGGCCGTGGGGATGGCATTTTTGGACACAGTTTATCTACACATTTAATCTGCATTTAAAGGGATGTGGCATGGGGGCACAAGACAACCGGGTCACACATTGAAGCAGCTTAATAATGTAGAATATAATGCAGAACAAAAAAGAAGTAGGACCTCAAGTTCTAAGATTTGTTGTGAGGGACACTTGAGAAACATTTTGGACATCTGAAATTAGCCTTAGTGACTTCTGAAAACAATAACCCTGTAGATCACTGTGTTCTTTCATAAGATCACATGTCGAGGGCCTCTATATCTGCACATTGTATTATTGTTTCTCTTCTGGGCCAGGCAGAAAAATAATGTTATAACTAAAGCAATTGTATGTCTGTGAAGATTCTCAGTCATCCAGGTGAGGTTATCTGGGAGTTGAGTCATGGCAACTGGACATCTTTTCCTTTGAGATTGAAACATTTCATTGCTAGAGATGGCCATGAAGCAAAAAACGAAATGCTGTTTCATTGTTTCATTAGGTAACGAATTACTTTGTTATTAATGAAAAGGTAGGGCACATTTTGTTTCATTTCGCAATGAAACTCCTGACCCCCAGAACAAAATGATTCATTCTAAAGCAATCAAGGGCAGGGGAGCTCAAGCTCTTCCCTGTAACCCCCCTCTGAAATTAGGAAATGTTTGGAGGTCATGGAGCTCAGTTATTAAACTCCAAAGAGGTGTGGGTAGTTAAGAGAGTGTGTTTGGCAGGAGCCAGAAATTCAGAGGTTATTAACCCCTATATTGCTGAATTGCACCAAACACTGTTTCAATTAACTACTTGCACCCCCTTTGGAGCTTAATAACTCAGCTCCCTGACCCCAAAACTTTCCAAATTTTAGGTGGTTACCTAGAATTGTTTGAGGAAGGTACACCTGCCAGCTTGGGGGTGGAACATGGCTGGGACCAGTATTTTAGAGTGTATGCTTTAGGACCCAGGGGAGCATAGCATTTTGTTTCATTTTGTAACAAAACTACTTAAAAATTTGTTTCTATTGAAATGAAATGAAACTACTTTAGAAATGAAACACTATGTTTCCATTTCGTGCCCATCTCTATTCGCTACTCATCCAAGCAGCTTCCTCGGATTCTCTGTGGTGCCCCACTATGGCCATTTTCGAATATTACATTATTGGAATCTGTCCAGCATAATTTTTTAACCAAAGCACAAGGGGTACCAAGATCTACTTCCATGGCCACCATCTTCACATACTACTACTCTGTGGGTATTTTTGCCCAGAAAGCAGCCATACTGTTTTGGTTCAATAGTATATCATATGGCTTCACCAGAACCCATTACCTTCACAAGTTCATCAGGTTAATTTCACAACTTCATACTTTATTGAGAATGCTTATTTTATTATTGTTATCTTACTATTTTATGCTTGTTTTGATTGTTTGTATGCATTTAGATGCCAAGTGCTATTTTAAAGACTGGTTTAATCTGTGCTCTTGCCTGTAGCCTGATTGGCTATAAAGCAATAAAGTACTGTATTTGTGTATTTTGAAAAGTAGATTGAAATGAAAGCATAGTTGGAAAAGTATTTCTTGAAACCACAGTTTACATTAAGTTACAGACATTTTGAAAACAATCTGCCATTGCTCAACAATCACAGAAGTGCACTGGTTTTCATTGTGTGCTGGTTTGCTCAAGTATAAACAATGGGCAATATTTTGAAATAGGAATATAAATTTAAATGAGTAGAGTTTTAATAGCAGAGGTCTATGTGGTCTAGATATGTGGGATATTCTACAACTTTAGATCTGTAAGGTCCTAAACATACCAGTCATGGTTATGTTGACTTCATATAATGGTTAAACGTGCAGGAGGACATTGGCATCACTATGTCCTGCAAAATAATTAAAAACCACAGGATTGCCTATTTTCTCTCTCCCCCCCCCCCGGATTAGAGTACAGGACCAATCACATCTCACATGGCACTATGCATTACCTAACACCCCTTCACTCCTGTTGTGTACAGAGACGCTTCAAAACATATATGTACATGACTCAGGGTTTTCCCACCATTTTATACAACATTTTAAATTAATACATATGTACGGATTAAAAATCTTAACCCTACATTCCTTACCTGCTCAAGCAATATGATTTGGGACTATTACTTCAATGTTTCCCCAGTTTCTCACTCAAGTTGGGGTTAGTTCACAGTTTGTGTCTCAATAATTTAACTCATAAAGGGTATCATCTCTCCCACTACTAGTGGTGGGAAGGGCAGCACCAGCTGTCTCCTGCCTCTGCCAAATGAGAACACAGGCACGGGGAGCTTTCGTGGATACGTCCACTTCTTCGGACATATAGTAGCAGAATGAGGTGTACACTGTAATATACAATGAGATAACAGAGCCCTAAAACAACACAAGCCAAATCACTGCATGCAAATGTATCATACATCCAATAGCCAATGAATATTTGGTATGAAACTTATATTCCATTGTATATTACAGTGTACACCTCATTCTGCTACCATATGTCTGAAGAAGTGCCCTGCAAAGTCAGCAGCTCAGCAGTTCAAATCCCGGGTGCCACACAGCGGAGCGAGCTCCTGCTGATAACCCCAGCTCCTACCAACCTAACAGTTCAAAATCATGTAAATGCAAGTAGATAAACAGGTACCGCCAAAAAAAGTGGGAAGGTAAAACAGTGTTTCCTTGCAGCCCTGCTCGTCACATGGCCATGGACTTGCACAACGCTGGCTCTTCAGCTTGAATACGGAGATGAGCACACATACACCCAGTCGGACACGACTAGCATGCATGTGCAGGGGAAACCTTTACCTTTACCTTCTTAGTGCTGTCATGGATGATAAAATATTATTAACCATTATTTCCATTCCTACTTGTCAGAGTGCCTTCACTCAATGATAACCGCCTGTAATACCCCCGATCTTCCCAGGCTAGGAGTTTGAGGCAGCTAACACCACAAGAGGCCCAAAAGGAAAAAAACAACAAGAAATAGGGCTTTTTCTACTATTGCCCAATGCCTGTGGAATCATCCTCCACCTGATATGTGTTTGGACCTTCCAAGGTGGAGAGCTTCTGGTTCCGTCAGGTCCCGGTAGTTGCTTTCTTGCTCCACTTACCCATGCTTTTATAATATTTTTTGTTTTCTTTTACGTTCTGTGGTTAGTTTTATTATTATATTGTAGGGATATACGGTGGGAGCGTGTGAGGGTTCAAACATATTGATTAATGGTTCAGCGGAAGAATTTGAGGCATACATCTTGATTTCTGACGAACTTAATAAATTTTTATTGAACCGTTTACAACAATCGTTTACTTGGGCTTCTTTTCTTTGTATTTCGAAAATGGGGGTTAATACGGGGATATCCAACCTGGGATCAACAGGATATTATCATCAATACAAACATTTTTCTTTACTGACTTTTCCTCTACTTGCGGGGTGCTGTATATGGTGGGCTCCAAAAGCCCAACCAGGGATCCATCCAGGAGGGTTTGCCACAGGTCGGGTGCTTTGATGACCACTAGCCTGGTCAATTATCCCTAATGGATAAAGAGGAGGTTCCGTCGGTGTAGGGAGGGGAAGTCCCACATCTCTCCTCGGTTTTCTCTCTTCCCCCATCTGCACTCCCTTCTCCGATACTAACGTAACTCCCCTAGCCATTTGTGTCGCACGCTCCCCGCTAACGCCTTTCCAAACCCATCCTCCCGTCTCGTGCCATCCCACCTGGACTCCTATCTCCTATCTCCTTGAACAAATCCGTTACCACGTCTCTCTACTTGAATCCCTATGTCTTTACCAAACTTTTCTCTATCCATCTTTACTTGTATCCCTACATGCCATCTTTTCCCGACCACAAATCTATCATCTATTTGCCCTGCTTGTATTCCTACTTTCTTAATATCTTTCTTCACTTAGATGTTAGCTTCCATTCTTCTACTTGTATTCCTTCATCTTTAACATGTCTCTCTATCTCTATGTCTATCTCAGTTTGTGTAGCCTTATTCTTGAAATCCTTGGTTATCTCTTTTAATTCTCCCTTTTGTAATCTCCCAAGTCATAGCCTCTTTTATTACATCCATAAATCCTTTTATTACAGCCATAAATCCTTCCTGAATTAGTTAGCTTGTCCTTTCCCTGAATATCCATTTCTTGTTGACTTCTTTCCACGCCTTTATTCTCAAAGAACAATTTCCCAGGGATTTCTTCTGTTCTCTGATCTTCCTTGTCTTTCTCTTTGATCTGTCCCTGGCTGCTCTTTGCGGATGGACCCGCCACTGTCTCTTCCTTCCTTTCCATCTCACAGAGTGTTTCAAGCTGTTTTACAAGCTTTGGCCATGAATCAGCAGAGTTTTGTGTTCGTTTTTCCCCCAGGGAGTCATAACAACTCCAAGTTTAAGAAAGCTTGTTTTTAGAATTTTAGATAAGGAGAAGTAGAAACAAGTTTATTCATTCAACATTTTTGACTGCCTCTGGAATCTTAAGGCGTCTCTATTATTACTTAGCTGGGCTGATTAGGGGAACACCATGGTGTGGAGAGTAATGTCCTTTCTCTCTATTTTTACTAACAAAATAGAAGTTATTTAATTTAATGCCAGTGCTATCTTGAACTTTGAACTGTGTGTTTTAGCCTGAGACTTAGCCAGTCAATGAAAGGAGTGCAGCTATGCTTATCTGAAAAGCCTATAAAAACCTAGGCATCGTCCCTGTGTTTCAGAGTATTCCTCTGAATCCAAAGAAAGAGCAACAGTTGAAATACACATAATTTTCTGCTCCTAAGCTAGAGGACAGTGAGGAAGGTATGGATCCAGTGCACACCTCTAATTCCAATCTAGATTGGACTTTGGACCTCAAAGGTCTTACACAAGATTCTATTAGAAATTCTGCCTCGCCCAATCTAGCATTAGAGCTTTGTCTTGCTGATATTATGATACCCGTTTCTTTTGAGCCCTGTGCTAAGGCAATACAGCAGAATGAGTAGGAGCTCAAACCTATTATCTGACACATTACAACATTCTACTCAGATAGCAGAGAACTGCCCTGCCAATAATAATAATAATAATAATAATAATAATAATAATAATAACTAACAGAAGGGAAAATTTACAGAGTGAGCAGTCTCCACTCCTCTGTTAAAGACCAACGTTAATTTCAAAGATGAGGTTGGAGGAGTTTTTTTCAAAAGCAGCTCACTGAACTAGCACGCTGCAATCCAACAAAGGGATCTTCCCCTATATATCACCCAACAAACATACAACCAGAGGAGTTGGATTGTAATACAGTACTGCTATATTGTATGGGTGCCAGCTCACGGTGTATGAAGAGCTAGCATCTGTTAAAAGTTATCTAGCTGAAAGCAACAACTTGTTGATTATGATAGCCGAGAATTTTATACCAACATATTCCACCCTCCTCGGAGCCAAATCCAAAACCCCTAGAGCCAGTGAAGACCTTACCAAAAGGCCAAGTGTTCAAACATTAAGTCCTCAGTTTCCAGAGAGCAACAAAGTGGCTTTAAATGGGGGTAACAAAATGCAAAAGAAAAGCCAGAATAACAAATACAGTGCTACCTTGTATAAAGGAATTAATTCATTCCAAATGAAATTCTCTTAAGCAAATTTTCCTTTATACATTGAAATGCATTGAAAATGGAGTAATCCCTAATCGCGACCATTTTTATGTTGTACAGATTTGCCCCATAGACGATTCTGTTAAGTAAATTTCCCCTATCTCTGGAATTTTTTTATGTTGTACAGATTTTATGTAATGCAAACCGTTTGTTATACAAGGGTCTACTGTATCCTACCAAGAAGAAGTGCTCACATTCTGGAGGCCAATGGAAGAGAGAGTGGGAGAGTCTATTTATTTTATTTTATTTTATTTATACAACTTATATGCCGCTCACATCACAAAGTTCTCTGGTCGGCTTACAATTAAAATGAACAGTTAAAACAGTTAAAATGTTAAATTGATAATGGACAATTAAAAACAATAAAAACATTTAAACACAAAACCCAATGATACATCAACCAATATAGCAAGCTGCAAAATCAAGAAGCAAAAAGGAAGGAAGGGGTGGCCAACAGAAAGAAAAGGAAGAGTATCCAAAGGAACTTGGCTAAGAAGGTTACTTCACATCCACTCTCATCTCGGGAGGAGGTTTGTTGCGTGTTGATGTCGGTCGTGGTCACGTGGTCTTCTTGCGATTCTGTCCCTGTTCCCGTGTACGCACTGGCGTGATTGATGATACTGGCATGACTGTTTCCGCATGTCCTTGTTCCGTGATGAGATGTGAAATTCCATGCCTTTGTTCTCTGTGTGTTTTTTTCAGCCCGACCTTCCGCTTTTCGATGTTTCGATTCTCCGAAGCCTTGCCTTCAATGCGTTACGGAGCTAAGTTTGAGGCACTTGTCTTTTAATCTCGCTAATCAAAGTTGCTTGCAAGGGATCATCCAGATCACTATGATCCATTATATATATTAAATATATCAGGCTTGTTGCAAATCCAATACAGCTCCGTGGTGCACTTTGCAGCATTGGCATTGCCATCTTTATTTAAATAAACACAGTCTCCTTCTCCGGTCACCTTTGGCACCCTACAATAAAAACACAGAAGGTAGTAATGCAAGTGTTCAACGTTTCTAAACACCCTGAGAAGATGCAGCAGGCAGTAATTCATAAGTGAGGACTAGAGACTGGCATGAACCAAAAAAAAAAAAAAAAACCAAAAAAAAAAAAACAAAAAAAAAACAACCCACCCGGGAAGTTTATTTAAAAAATGCTGGTTCATTCATTCGTTCTGAAATTTTTTTTGGTTCATTTGCCCATTTTTCTCCGCTCCAGTCCCATCAGCTTGCTCCTGTCAAACAGAAGCGCTGGGCATTTCTTGGAGGGAGCTGGAGACTTCTGGATTGGCAGGTCAGGCAGCCAAACACGTGGCTAAAAGGGCTCTGGGGGAGATGATTATTCTTATTTTAATAGGACTGATTCACAGGCCCCCATTTTCACCTCAGGGCCACATCCGCTAGTCAAGAGGAGCCCTTCTACCTCAGAACCAAGTTACCTCAGATATCCACCAGCACCTGACTTCCCTTGTCAGGCAGCCTGTCTCTCTCCCCACACCCAATGGCTGACCACACAACAACCTCTCCACCTCAGTGCAGACCTTCAGTGTGGAGTTTGAGGAAAGGGCTTTGTCCCTCCTCAGTCCACCTCCCAATGAGCCACACCCTGTGTTGGGTTCTCTGGCATGAAGTACTGCTAGAAATTTAAAAACCTGGCTCTTTAGGGATGCATTTGATGAACAGTAGTTGCTTATTGTTTTTGTTCCCCTGATTCCTTGTTTTCTTTGGTTTTTCTGCTTTTGTGCCTCTTGCCTGTGCTTTTATTTATTTATTTATTTATTTATTTATTTATTTATTTATTTATTTATTTATTTATTTATTTATGTACTTATTAACTGCCTGACTTTCCCTTGGGAACTCTGGGTGGTGTACAACAGATTGAAAAATTATTTGCCCAAACACAAACCCTGTAATAGGAGCCTCGTGGCGCAGTGGTTAAATGCCTGTACTGCAGGTAAAACTGTGCTCACGACCTGGGTTCAATCCCCGGTAGCAGGCTCAAGGTTCACTCAGCCTTCCATCCTTCCGAGGTCGGTAAAATGAGTACCCAGCTTGCTGGGGGGGGGCAATGTGTAGCCTGCACACTGTAATTAAAATTGTAAACCGCCCAGAGACCACTTGTAGTGGTATGGGGCGGTATATAAGCAGAACACTTTGCTTTGTAATAAACAGAAAAATATAATAACAGTCAACATCACACTAATACATCAAGATTTTGTTTCTTCTTATGATGCTTTGTTTTGGTTTTTAAAACTTGTTGCTCATTTATTTGTTTGCTTTTGTTCACTGCCCAGAGTTCCTGTGGGAAAGTCGGTGCAGTCTAAAGATGCAATAAATAAATAAATAAATAAATAAATAAATAAATAAATTTCCCCAGGCCAGCTGCCAAAGGGATATTTCCTGGGAGTGGGCTGTTTTGAGGGCATATAATTTGTATGTGCAAAACCTAAACATCCCCAAACTTAGAGGGGATGTAGAGGAGAGTCAGGGGAATTTTGCTATTTTGGTGTTTCTTGGTAGCTTCAGAGAGGAGAGCTTTCGATGGCTCCCAAACAAAGTGGTTCAACAGTTTGGGAAATTTGTGGTTTGCGGTTCATGGATTTCAACAAACCATGAATTTCAACAAACCATCATTTTGGTGGTTCATGCCGATTTCTAGTGAGGACCACAGAGAAGGTGACATCAAGATTGGGCATCCTATCCACATAGATGTTCTGAGGCTTAAGCCATGGACAACTGCCTGGACCCCTGTCATAGCCTCACATAACTATAAATAAATATAGCTATCTTCAGATGGCCATTCTTATCTATGCCCTAAAGTTGCCCCTGGGTTCTTCTGACCCTATGAATGAGTGCCCTCCAACATGGCCTGACCCCAACAACCCTGCTCAGTTCTTATAAATTCAGGCCTGTGGCTTCCTTTAGGAAATCAATCCATCTCCTATTTGGTTTTCCTTTTTTTCCTGACGCCTTCAACTTTTCCCCACATTATTGTTTTGTACAATGAATTTTGCCTTCTCATTTTGTGCCTGAAGCATGATACCTTCAGTGGGTTTCTTGCCTCCAGAGAAGGTTTAGGTTTGATTTCCCAAAGACTTTCTGATGGTCCAGGTATCAAAAAAGCTCTCCTCTAACATCACCTTTCAAACTGGTCATTATTTCCTGTCAGCTTTCTTTACTGTCCAGCTTTCTCACTCATTGATCAGCAATACAACAGCGCGACTGATCTTGAATATGGTCTCCAGTAGCACATCCTTGCAGTTGATTATTGTTGGAATATTTCGCAAGATTTACATTTTAGCCATCACAGGGTTAATATGAATGCAGAGTATTATGGGCTGGATTTAAATGTGAAGAGTAAAGCTGATTGGTTGTTGAGATCACACCACCTGGAATGTTCTGGTAGAAGTCTAGTTAGTGTGTGTGCCTTGCATTCTTAGAGAGAAGAGAAACATATTCCTAGCTTAGCAAGGTGACTGTTAGATTAGTTATAGTTAGAAAACCTCCCGTGTACCCTTCCCTTCTTGTTAAATAAATAACTTTTTTTCATATAGTAACACAAGAGGTGTCTCTCTCAGAGCAACTAAAAATCATCTGCAACAACCGATCCAACAAAGATCCCCAGCAATTATCTTTCCTAGCTCCTTCATTGTTGCCCTACTGAGTCTTGTTCTTCTGATTTCTTAGCTGCAGTCTCTGTCCAGACTGACAATTGAACCAAGACATACAAAATTTCACTATTTCAATTTATTCATTGTAAAGGTTAAAGTTTACACACCTTTCATGGGGGCAGGAGGAAATGGACATGCTGGGCTCAGTCCCATCTATGGCCCAATCCCACCTACGTTAAAATTTTGAATTCTTACATTAATCTCTAAAAGAGCTCATCAATCTCTGGGAACAGTATAAAAACAGCATCTTTAAGGTTTTTTTTTATCAAGAAACAATTATATACTGTATATTGAAATGGTTCTGTACCATTTCAGCATTTGCATTTCTCTTCCTACATTCTTCATGAACCATGCATTTTACCCCCACCATTTGCAAACTTATTACAGTGGTACCTTGTATAAGGGAATTAATTTGTTGCAAATGAAATTCTGTTAAGCAAATTTTCCTTTATACAAAATTTATACAAAATTTCCATAGGAATGCATTGAAAACAGAGTAATCCCTAATCACGACCATTTTTATGTTGTACAGATTCGCCCCATAGACGATTCTGTTAAGCAACTTTCCCCTATCTTCGGAATTTTTTATGTTGTACAGATTTTATGTTATACAAACTGTTTGTTATACGAGGGTCGACTGTATACTCTTCTCTTTCTTCTCTTGCCACCACCTCTACTGCTGTCACTCCCTCCTCCACAGCGCCTTTGGAGAGGGGGATGTGTGTGTGTGTGTGTGTGTGCGTGTGCGCGCCATCCTCCTCCAAAGCAGCTTGGAGAGGGGGAGGTGACAGCGGCGACAACGGTGGTGAGAGGCCCCACAGAGGAGGGGGGTTCCAGTGCTCGTCTTGCAAGACATTGCTCATTGAGTGAGTTACAGTTTCTAAGAGATTTGTCCTTGTCTTGTGAAACACTTATAGACTAAGGTACTCGTATACCAAGGTATTACTGTATATGTATAAAAGCGAAGTAGACTCACCTTGACTTTTCTCCATTTGTCCATCCCCAGAGCTGGTCTGGATCTTTTGAAAGACCAAGCCATGTTGTGCCTTTGTATAAATAACGCATAACAAATTCCTATCAAAATAACAAGGCAGGGAGATTAGAGAACTGCTGGCAGTATGCCTAGATCAAAATGTCAATGTCAAAGTCAATTTGAGCGATTTCCACTCACATATAAAATGTATATTTGCTCATCCTTGATCTCAAAGCCTTTCTGTGGGACAGTATCTTTACAAAAGGCAGCTCATGCATAAAATATATATTTATTTTATTTTTTTAGATTTATATACCATCCAACTAGCTGCTATATGGGTTGCTCTGGGCAGTGGGGCCATTTCACTGCCAAACTGGGGGAGCATACCCTATGCTCTGCTCGTGTGAGAACAGTCAAAAGAATTTTTTTTTACCCAGCGTGTAGTTAGTCTGTGGAACTCCCTGCCACAGGATGTGGTGATGGCATCTGGCCTGGAAATGTCCCAAATGGCCCCAAATGTCTAGGTTAGTCATAGCTACAGTTTTTGGAAGAGCACAGGGCTGTGGATCATGCAATACAGTAGGACCCCTGTATCCACTGATTCATTAACCACTGATTCAGTTATCGATGGCTGGCAGGGAGAAAAAATTAAATAAGTAATTTAGCAGCCATAAAGGAAGCTACTGTTAGAATCAGCAGCCATAAAGGAAGCTACTGTTAGAATCAGCAGCCATAAAGCAAGCTACTGTAACAAAATAGCAGCTGTAAAGCAAGCTGCTGTCACAAAACAGCAGAGTTTTGGGGGTGGGAGTGGTCCTTTTTATCCACGGTTTTTGTTATCCACAGGAAGGCCTGGAACCGATCCCCAGCAGATACCAGGGTCCTGCTGTATATCCTCCAACCCAATATCCATGTGTTAGGGAACTGCTGCGATTGCATGAAATGGGCATTGGCTTCCAAGAGCACGTCCAGACGAGCACCTAGCTTTCTATTTTGATCACTTTTAGCACTCTTTGGTTTGAATCAAATTATGTCATCTATACATGTTTTGATTTTGTCATTTGTTTCATTTGACTTTTTAAAAATGGAGAAATGTTGTGGCAGTCATTAAATGACAGCCTTGGGAAATGGCATGGGTGGTGGTTGGGAAGGGGAATGTCATTCATTGAAAGGAGAACAAATATGGGGCAATCCAGTTTGGGACCTGCCTGGACCTTTCTTATGGGAGAAAAACACATTGATCAGTGCAGATGAAAGAATTACTCCAGTAGCAGCCAAAGTAGATCTCGTTCAAAAAAACAGCCTTTGAAGTATGAACCAGATTACAGTAGGACCCCGTATCCACTGATTCATTATCCAATGATTCAGCTATCCACAGTTGGCAGGGGGGGATTAAATAAATAATTCAGCAGCCGCAAAGCAAGCTACTGTCACAAACAGCAGCTGTAAAGCAAGCTACTATCATAAAACAGCATCCGTAAAGCAAGCTACTGTCATAAACAGCATCTGTAAAGCAAGCTACCATCACAAAACAGCAGCCGTAAAGCAAGCTACTGTCACAAAACAGCAGCCGTAAAGCAAGCTACTGTCACAAAACAGCAGCCGTAAAGCAAGCTACTGTCACAAAGCAGACGTTTTGGGGATTTTTGGTGTTCTCTCTTATCCACGGTTTTCATTATCCACGGGAAGGCCTGGAACCAGACCCCAGCAGATACTGGGGTCCAACTGTACTCCAACCTCCCCTCTCTAGACACGTCCTAAGTGGACCTCTCCTGTTATTGTAGAGGAAACTGGCATGGCAAGCCCTGAACTTGGTATTAGTTAGGAACCTTCCATCCCCTCCAAGATCTTCTCAAGTGCCTTTGCCCTGGTGCAGAGACTTCTTCTGACGTTATGTGTTAAATGTGTGAAGGAAGAGTGGGTTTTCTGTCGTAAACACCTAACACGGAAATGCCCAAAGCCTTGCAAGGTTATCTTTAGTTTATGAAACCCTTCAGGGATTCATTGCATACATTTGTGTGGAACATGTGGAAGAACTACTGCACCACAGCACCCCTCCGACCATAATTAGAGATGAAGCAAATTCTTGTGGAGACCTAAATGGGAGTTACAAGTTTGTGGGTGAAAAATGGGTTTTCTACAGTAAATACCAAATATGGATAGACCCATAGCTTTCCAAGGTTACTTTTAGTTTAGGAAGCACTTCAGGGATTCATTTGATACATCTGTGAGCAATATGATAGCTGGCTTTGAAAACTGCTCGTGCCCCCAGCATCACAGCAAAGCTGTTGCAAATGGCAAATGATGTCTCATATACAAATTGCAGCCCTTACCTTTTCTTTATCATGGCTGAAAGTGAGCAAAGAGGCATGCTCAGAAGAACAGACCTTCTGGCTGGATGGCCAATCTTTTTTCACATCTGGAACGTTGTAGCATTTCCCCCGATACCCAACCCAACCATCTGGGCATGCTGGGCCAGAAACACAATTGTGGTTTTGCTGCTCAACTTTTTTCACTGGGAAGGAAACAGAAAATCAGACCAACAATTCTCACCGAGAAGCATCGACAGAAAAAGGAGAGAAAAAAAGGAGGTGCTAAGCGATGACTTTCACTGGGACAACGGAAAAGGTGCAAAACGTATTCAAAAGCAGACACTTTGCAAGCTTTAAGCAGAACAGCTCTCTTCACCCAAGGGAAAATCATTTAGAGAGCTGCCCTTTTCAGTAGCTGCCAAGTTGCTGGCCTTCTGCGAGACTGACACTGCCCGAATGCTCGGCCCACTAGGCTCCTTGCCCAACAAACCTTTATGGCAGTGGCTGCCATAATGCCTAGATGCCCTACCTAAGCACATCCGATCTCGCCTGACCTCGGAAGCTAAGCAGGGTTGGACAGATTCCTGGAGGAAAAGTCCATCACGGGTTACAAACCATGAGGGAGATGTATCAACTCCAAGCTTAAAACTGGGGTACCTCAAGGACCAGATGCAGGGGAGTAGTATCAGGAGACAGATATCTAGTCTTATGTGCTCCCAGACACATTTGGTGGGGCCACTGTGAGATACAGGAAGCTGGACTAGATGGGCCTTTGGCCTGATCCAGCATGGCTCTTCCTATGTTCTTATGTTCACTCCGGTATTCCTGCCAAGAAAACTCCATGGATGTGGGGTCACGAAGGGTTGGTCATGACGGTCACGACTCTCTCTCTCTCTCTCTCTCTCTCACACACACACACATACACACACACACAGAGGGGTGTGTGTGGTGGCTCAGCCTTCCTTCTAAAAGTCCCCTTCAGTGAAGAACCCCCTCAAGCTCAGAAAAAACACCTCCACCATTAACCCCCCCATTTCTCAATCTCCCTGGATCTCCTACCTCACTTTCCTCCCCCTCCCCCCTTGCCACCTTTCTTCATGACTCTTAGGCTGAGCCCAGAAATATCCTTCTGCCCACATCCCCTCTCCCTTAATTGCAGCCCCTTCACTACCCCAGGAAGAGAGTGGAAGCAGCAACTTTGCAATCCTGTTGCTGTGTTGGCCATCAACCCGTCTTGTCCATGGGAGACTCAATGCAACCCTGTTAAACTGTGTAAAAAGCTGGTCCCTAAGATAGTATAATATTTAACCAGTAAGATTACATTGTAGGTTACAATGTTAGGTTAAGGTTTCTTTTGTTTTATTTATTTATTGATATGCTGCCCGTCTTTCAGCAGAACTCTGGACGTTTACAATAGTACACTAAGAATATATTTTGAAAAATGAAAAGCAGAATGCAAAACAACAATAGATATTAATAGACATTAATAGCAAACCGGCAGGCAATATAAGTTGCAAGTCCAAAAAAGGAAAGAAAAAATATTAAAAATTAAAATTAAATTAAATTAAAATGTTTAAATTTTTTAAAACATTTTGTCTTTTTCTTTTGTTTGTAATGTGAAGTATTATCAAAATGAAGGAACAACAACAACAATACTAGCAGCAGCAACAATAACCACCACCACCACCACCACCACCATTGTCATCATCATCATTAGACATGGGCACGACTTGGCGAAATTCTCGTTTCCGTTTCCGTTCCTCGTTTCCGTTACGTAAAGGAAACGGAAACGATAATTAAGCCGTCAGAACTCAAACTCGAACCGATAAAAGAAAAATTGAGTCTGATTTGTCATTGTCGTTCAGGGCATCGCACGATCGCGCGATGCCAAGCGGCACAGAAAAAAAGTTTAAAAAAGTAAAAAAAAAACCTGATTCCCGGCCAAAAAAGCAGGTGAAAATATGCCTGCCTGAGTGAGGGCACCTACCAGAGGGGTGATTTCTGGGGAGGGGGTCCCTGGCCTCCCCCCCTCTCCTGTCTTGGGCTGCTCTGGTGGGGGGGCATCCTCATCGTCTCGCCAAAGACGCCATGCCATGCGGTGCGGGCGGGGGATCCAAAATGGCGACCGCAATATTTATTTTGAAATTGTGGTCCAAAAACCCACCAAAGCACCATAGAAACATGCTAAAATTAGGTATTTTAACTGCCTGAATTTTTACAGTAGCAGCAGTGGGTTTGTCTTGCAATAAAACGTCTCCATTGATTTTATTTTATTTTATTTTTATTTTATTTTTTTACACCTGCGCAGTGCACAATGATGGGCTGGCCATGGGATGGGACCATGCAAGTTTTTGGAGCCATTCCACCAATTGCATGGCCACTTGGCCAAGTTTTGACTGAGACTTCTGGGATGTGCCAGTCGGGCATAAAAAGCCCACTAACCCTAGCCCGAACCCTAACCCTAACCCTAACCCATACGCCAGTACACTGTCCTTCATAGTGGGTCAGAGGCACCCAGAGGTGCAGCCCACTAACTCACCCTAACCTTACGCGTAACCCTAAGCCTAGCCCTTGCCCTAACCCCCAACCCTAAGCCAGATCTGTACTCGCATTGCACTATACGCAAGTACACTTCCCTTCTTAGTGAGCCAGAGGGCACCCATAGGGAGCCTCTCTCACCTTGCTTCCCAGCCCAAGTGCACCGTGCACCGTACACCAGTACGCCAGTATGCTGTCCTTCTTAGTGCGCCAGAGTAGAGGCATCCAAAAGAGAGGTGCCTCTGCCAGTGCCACTTGGTATGCATACACGCACTTTTCCCTTTGTAGCGGGCCAGAGGAGGCACCCACCCCACAGAGGTGCCTCCAGGAGCCCGCTAAACACCTTCCCTTCATAGCGGGCCAGAGGAGGCACCCACCCCACAGAGGTGCCTCCAGGAGCCCGGTAACCCCAACCCCCCCTAAACCAGTACTAACGACAGACAAAAAAAAGACAAACGAAACGACAAATTTTTGGAAAATTTCGCGACAAACGGAAACGAGCCGAAACGGGCCGGCTCCGACACACGACAACTCGAAACGTCATTTTTCCTGGTCGTGCCCATCTCTAATCATCATCATCATCATTATAATACCTTGCCTCATTCAACTGGGCAGAGAAAAATCAGTGAGTGCCCCTTTTGTAGGAGGTACAAGTGATATGATGCCTAAATAGAAAATTGACCCCAATATGTACATAAATAGCTAAGAACTCTAGGTTGTCTTCAATACCTTTTTGGTTTAAAAAATTATAGGATTAAAACAAAACATCATTGTGTATACCATATTTAATATAATAAATATAAAAATAATTGCAACTTAAAAATAACTGTGCCACCTTCCATTCTCCTCCCCAGAATGCATCTTGCAATTCACCTGGGAGGGGTCACAACATCTGTGCTCAGAACCCGTGCTCGAGGTCATGAGTTCAGAACCTGTGCTGAAGGCCCCTTCCAATAGTCATCAGGACATGAGATCTCCCAAAAGAAGCATCAAAGCTAACATAACTTACAATGACAGTCCATGTAGATGATGCCGAAAACACAAAGCACAGCCACCGTGGCAATTATGCACACAAAAAGGTATATGGACCTTTTTTTGCTGCCCATTTTCCCGTGCACTAGATCAGAGAGGAAAAGAGAGAGGGAAAAACATTACTTCAGCTCAGTCCATTCCTGTAAAAGAGCTATATATGTGATTGTTTTTCTTGGCAAAACAGAAAAACATTTGCCAAGAAGGGGTACTGTTGTAAGGTTCTGATATCAAATTTGAGGAATACACATCAACTCTCCTGAGTGTTGCTGTTCACACTCAGAACGGAGGCAGTGGGGAGGCTCTCCTCAGTCATGGCTTCCGTAAACTCCAGACTTCCGGAACTAGAAGTTATGATTTTTGGGGAACCAGGTACAAGGAAGAGTCACATCCCGTCCTACCCATGTGCTTGGAGTTAAGTTGGATACAGTAGCTCTTTGCTGAGCCCAATCATCTCCCAAACTCAATTTCATAGAATCATAGATTTGGAACAGACCTCAGGGGCCATCCAGTCCAACCCCCTGCCATGCAGGAACTCCTATCACAATATTTCCGACAGTTGGCCATCCAGCATCTGCTTCAAAACCTCCAAAGAAGGAGATTCCACCACCCTCCGTGGCAGCTTATTCCAAGGCTGGATAGCCCTAACCATCAAGAAGTTTTTCCTAATGTTTAAATTGAATTTATTTTCCTGTAGTTTGAAACTATTACCTCGAGTCCTAGTCTCTGAAGCCATGAAAAAAAAAAAACAGTCCCCTCTTCAATGTGACATATTCTCAGATATTTAAACATAGCTCTCATATCCCCTCTCAGCCTTCTTTTTGTAGGGCTAAACATTCCCAGATCCCTAAGATGTTCTTTGCAAGACATTTCTTCCAGACCTTTAACCATCCTAGTCGCCGGCCTCTGGACCCATTCAAGGTTGTGAAAATGTTTTTTAAATTGACGTGCCCAGGTGGGGTCTGACCAGAGTAGAATAGAGTGGTACTATCGCTTCCCTTTCTCTAGACACTATGGTTAGTACTTGGATGGGAGACCACCAGGGAATACCAGGTACTGTAAGCGCCTGGAGTACCAGGTACTGTAAGTGCCTAAGCAAGCCACTCCAGTATTCCTGCCAAGAAAACTCCATGGACATGGGGTCATGTAGAGTCGGTTGTGACTATAACGACACAACACACACACACATGCTTCTCTTGATGCAACCAAAAATCACATTGGCTTTCTTGGCCACCATGTCACACTGCTGATTCATGTTGGTTCATACTGTTCAAAGTTCACAAATGGTACAGGGTCTTCAATGCAGGAATCCCTTCAGGGTAGGGCTTATTTAGCTGACTATTCACTAGCATCCTTTGGGCTGCCACCTCTGGCGTTCCTTCTGGCACCTCGGCCTTCACAGGGTTGGTAGTGGGACACATGACGTTAAGGAGCTAACAAATAGTGCAGCCCCACTACACCCCCTTCCTTTGGCCACCCAGGTTCCACTCCAAGGGTTCGGGGATGAATTTTAAAAATGGTGAATTGTCGTGATCTGTGATGCATCAGGACTGGCAAATCAATGAATTGACAAATTTCTAGTGATGAATCCATCCAGGGTTGGTGAAGTTTGGGTTCCAGACATTTGAGTTATACATCCAGAAAGTAGCTCAACCAGGAAAGTGCTCAATAGCTTCGGGGTTGGGGAAACACAATCTTCACCAAACTTGAAGGAATTGTAGAGGACAGTCAGGTGAAGCTTTTCTGCAAATTTGGAGTCTCTAGGTCAGTGGTGTCCAAACTTTGGCCCTACGGATGTTTTGGACCACAATTCCCACAGTCCTTTGTCATTGGCAATCTAGGCTTGGAATTCTGGGAGTCGTGGTCCAAAACATCTGGAGGGTCAAAGTGTGGATACCCCTGCTCTAAGTGCTTGGGGAGAACTTTTCTAGGGACCTTCTATTTGGGAGTGCATAACTTGGACATCTAAACTCAAATCTCTACCATACTAAGGGTGGATTGTAGAAGTGAGGCAGAGAATGCCTCCCTCCAAATTTGGTGTTTCAAGGTTCCTTGGGAGCCATTAAATAGCCTGGTGAATTAACAAATCAAAATTTGCTAAACTTCTTTCATTCATATTCATTGGGGAAAGTTATTTATGATAAATACAAATAAATTTTAACAAATTGATCAAATTCATAAGAAGATGTGATTCATTTTGCAGTTCATCCCCATCTCTCGTACTGGACCACAATTTCCTGCTTCAGCATCTGTTCAGCCTCTCCCTATCTCTTTAGAGCTTGCAGAGGGAGACATATCTTCCTGATCTTCCTCCTCCTCTTCCTATATCCAGTTCCTGCCAGCTGAGCCTAAACTCTGCCTTACTTAGGTGTGGCTGAGCTTCTTCTTACTCCTTTTTCTCACCTGCAACTTTCATCTCTCTGCCTGTAATGTCCTGATACCTAGAAATCAAAGTTCCTGTCAGGCCTGCCAGGAGATATACGATGAAGTCCTAGTCATTTAATTTGGTTCTGAGTAGCAGGGTGAAAAGTTCAAAAAACACTCCAAAGTGTGCTGTTTATTTTTAGAACTTTCATTCATTAGAAGAAAGCCAGAAAGTTCAGAATGCAGTATTACCTCCCATGTCTAGATGCCTTTAAATTTAAAAAAACAATGGGGCTAGAGCTAACCATTGTTTGACAAGGTAAGTTTATGAGATAAGCCACTACAGCTTATCTGGTAAACAGCCCAGGCTGTCTGACAGCCCAGGCTGGACAAGGATCACTAGGTCTCTGCTTTGCTCACCAACCTGGTGGGCAAAGCAGGGACTCTGTGATCCTCACCCAGTCCAGGCTGTTTGGGAGGTAAGTGGCACCAGTGGGTGAGGGAAAGTTTGCGAGGGAACAGCCCGGGCTGGCCAAAGATCATTGGGTCCCTGCTTTGCCCACTGAGTTGGCGGGCAAAGCAGAGAGCCAGTGATCCTTGCCCAGCCTGGGCTGTCAAACAGCCACCAATGTGGCTCTTTGGGCTCTATTTTCACCCACCAATGTGGCTGTTTTGGCTCTGTTTCCTGTTTGGGAATTGACTCTGATATCTTTCCTCCCTATATTCTGGCTCCCCCCACCCCCAGATGGGCCCTTTGTCTGGGGTTTTGCTTTGCCAGGTTTATAAAGTCTACTCATTGAGGATGTTTTGTAAGCATGCACTTCATCTAGCATAAAGGCAAGTTCCATGGAGTATTTAGGATTTCTGGTTAGAGCGTCTTGCTTAAGATTCTGTAACTGTTCCACTGTTAAGAGATCCAAAACCTTGTTATATGTGGTAGCCTTTTCTGCCTTGTACCACTGGTTGAAACTGGACCTAATATCAGCTTGCAGTGAGCATGCACTCTCTTGCAAGTTCCACTTCATGCTCCTGACTTTGTCAGTTGTCACATAAAGCCTCTAGGGTGTATGCATATCTGTGATGAACTAATGCCAAGAATTCATTCCATCTGGTGGCTGCTAAGGAACTTCTAGGTCCCAGTCCTCCAGTGAAACTGAACTACATCCATTTTCACTAAAAAAAAAAAAACAACAACCTGCAAATATACTTACACGTCAAATCATTGAGAAATCATTGCCTTCAACAAAAAAAATCTGCCACACAGAAGCCATTTGGAATTCATAGAGAAAACACTTTCATTTTCCTCTCTGGCATGGCTACAATGGAGCACATTAGAAAGAGTTCCCTCTACTCTGTGTCATGTATTCCAAGGATTTATGACTCAAGCTTTCAAAAGCTATTAATTAGGCCGTTCCCCGACTACCACCATGCTCGAATTTCCTCTTTTAACCTGTGATTTATAAACCAATTATAGCTTTCTGCTGTGACTTCAAATAAAATCATCAAGCTGAATTCCTGGGTTCTTTCCGCCTCCATTGCCGGGGCTATTTGCAAGGGTAGCAGTGACAGATCACCACCACTGCCGCTTACCTCATAAACAGCCCAGGCTGGGCGAGGATCACTGGGTCCCCTGCTTTGCTCATCAAGTTGGTGGCGAAGCAGGGACCCAGTGATCCTCGCCCAGCCCGGGCTCTTTGCAAGGGAAGCTTTTCCCCTGCCCCAAACCCAGTAAAATAGAGAAAAACCTTCCCCCATTTGCTGGGTTCACCAGCAGCGGAAGACTGCTCTGCACAACCAACAGACAACTTGGAGGTGTCAGATATCAGCTGTCTGTCAGCTGTAGGGTCAACAGCCTTCTGCTGCCTGCTGATTAAGGGGGGTTGGGACAGCCTTCCCATAATTAATCACTCCGGAATGGATTAATTATTTTTCAATACATTGCTGTGGGAAACTGTGTTTTGCAAGATTGGTTTTTTTTTGGGGGGGGGGGGGTAAGATGAATTGACACATAGAATGAATTAAATTTGTCTTATGAGGCACCACTGTACCTGAATGAGGGATTTTCAGGTCGAGCTAAGAAAGGACCCTGTCTACAATCCTAGAAAAATGGATAATTCCAGACTAACCTGGCCAATCCATCAAAATGTCAATTCGTATTCATCATAAAGTCCCCCAACAAATACAGCTGTCCCTACTGTGTAGTGGAAATCTTAGTTCTGGTAGTTTCAATCCATTAGTTCTGATCCTACCCTCTGGAATCAGAGAAAACAAGATCACTCTGGCTTCAGCATGACATGCTTTTGAAATCAGAGAAAATGGCTGTGTTTGCCTCCTCATCTCCAGGCCAGTTTTTTTCACGTGATTTTCATAGGGTTGGGTTTCCAGACTCTGTGCTATCTTGGGCACCCTTCTGTGGACTTGTTCCAATTGCTGGACTCATTCTTAAATTAGGATCATACAAAGCAAAGCAAAGTGTTCTGCTTATATACCCCATAGTTCTTAAAGCACTCTCTGGGTGGTTTACAGTTTAATTATGCAGACTACACATTGCCCCCCCCACAAGCTGGGTACTCATTTTACCGACCTTGGAAGGATGGAAGGCTGAGTCAACAATGAGCTGGTTACCCAGGATTGAACCCCAGGTCATGAGCATGGTTTTAGCTGCAGCGCAGGCATTTAGCCACTGCGCCACGAGGCTCCTAGTTACTCAATGGTACCCACAGGGGTTGTTCTCAAGTGGAAGGATCAGCTGCTACATATTATTGCCCAGGGGGTACCCAAACATGTTCACAGTTTTCAGGGAGGCTCTTTCCATCCCTCATGCTAAAATAGGTGGAAACATCCCTGCTTGCCCTTATTTATGTCAGTAAACGTCCCCCATCATTCTAGGGAAGATGGCAATGTGTTTCCCAACACAGAGCTGATATTTGCTAATGAGCACATAACTTAACGGTGTGTGAAACATTCTGTAGCCTGATTCTGGACATGCAGCACCAGATCATGACATGCCAACAATGCCATTCTGCAGGAAATACAATTTTTAAAAAATCTATTGGAAATAGTCAACCAAAGAAACTCCTTTCTCACAATCTGAACCAACCCCTTTGAGTGGCGGGATCATTTTGGATTAGGCAGTGATTAATTTCTTCAGACTTGGAAACCAAATGAGATACAGTGGACCCTTGTATAACAAATAGTTTGTATAACATGAAATCTGTACAGCATAAAAAATTCCAGAGATAGGGGAAATTTGCTTAACAGAATTGTCTATGGGGCGAATCCATACAACATAAAAATATTTGCGATTAGGGATTACTCTGTTTTCAATGCATTTCTATGGGAAATTTGTATAAAGGAAAATTTGCTTAACATAATTGAATTAAAATTCATGGAAGAAACAAACATGTCAAGAAGCAGTCAAAAGATCAGGGGACTATTAAAGCAGCTTAATAAATTAAAGACCCCTCAGATAGATCCTACTCATGCAAACCCTTCAGCAAATCAAACAGCCTATCAGTTCCTCATACACGGCAGATCCAAACACTGCCACCAGAAATTGGAAGAAACGAGCAACCAAGTTGAATGACCTTCCAAGGTCATCCAGCTTAAAACTCACACACCAGAAAAAGCTATATGTAGCTGCAAAACTGGAAAGATAGCAGGCCTACATGATATCCATGTGGATAAGATAAAACTTTTTAGCATAATAAGAAAATATTGTAGTTCCTTAATTTCTTTAATAATTGTCTTGATTTTCTCGAGATTTCAAAAATTAGGAGAAAGTCAGGAATACCTACTGTTCTGAAACTTCGTCAAGAACCAATAAACTCCAAAATACCCTTCAAAAAGTAACTTCCCCAAGTTTTGGTATTTCTTCCTGAGGTGGCAAACTATTTGAGCACCCGCTGTATTAATATTAGATTTCTGTTATTAAATTTTGAGCCTCGTGGCGCAGTGGTTAAATGCCTGTACTGCAGGTAAAACTGTGCTCATGACCTGGGTTCAATCCCCGGTAGCAGGCTCAAGGTTCACTCAGCCTTCCATCCTTCTGAGGTCGGTAAAATGAGTACCCAGCTTGCTGGGGGGGCAATGTGTAGCCTGCACTCTGTAATTAAAATTGTAAACCGCCCAGAGACTACTTGTAGTAGTATGGGGCGGTATATAAGCAGAACACTTTGCTTTTGCTTTTTTGCTTTTTGCTTTTTGAATGTGAAGTATTCAATATCCTCAGGTGGAATCTTGAGCCAAGTCCTAGAATCAGTTCTACTAAAGTAGATACAGTGGACCCTTGTATAAGAAACAGCTTGTATAACATAAAATCTATACAACATAAAAAATTCTGGAGATAGGGGAAATTTGCTTAACATAATTGCCTATGGGGAAAATTCGTACAACATAAAAATGGGATTACTGTACTCCATTACAATGCATTCCTATGGGAGTTTGTATAAAGGAAAATTTGCTTAACATAATTTCATTTGGAATGAATTAATTCCTTTATACTGCCATTTCATTCAGATCTAATTGCATAATGGAAGACTTCACCACATGGAATTAAATTAAATCTAAACTTTGGATGAGCCATAAGGAAGGTTGCCACTCTAGATGGCACATGATTGAGACACACAAAATTATGCATTGAGATCAAGAGGATAGAGGGAAGCTCTCAAGCAATGCTCGAACCAGGGGTTATCCAATGAAATTGAGGATTGGGGAAGTGAGAAAGACCAAAAATTATTTCTCTACCCAGCATGTTGTTAGTATGTGAAACTCCTTGCCACAAGATGTGGTGATAGGAAAGTTAATAAAACCTATGTCTGATGAAGTCAGATGGTTTATAAAAGTTCACATTCGTGGTGGCGCCACGTTTTTTTTTTCATTTTTAACTTTTCATTTTGTTTCCACCTATAATTATTTAAACACGCAAAGGGGGTGGGGCTAGATCTGGATTGGCTTGCACCCCATTTTACATCCACACAGAAAGCTCCTACCCTTTGGGAAGAGGCCGATCTGCACCTGGAGGGGGCCCTGGCAGAGGCTGGCCAGCGTCTAAACCAGGCATGTCCAGGCTCCTCATGGGTGGCGTAAGGCTGCGGGGTGAAGGGAGAGAGCGGCAATGCCACTTCGGGTCGCCTGCCCGTGGCCACCGTGTCCCTCGCCTCCCTGCTTCCCAGTCCACCTTTCAGGCCTGCCCCTCCCTTCCCCGACCCAGCGGCTGCTTCCCCGCCGTCTCACCTGCCCGGTGCCCCAGGGGGAACTCTTCACCCAAAAAGGGGGATGGTGGTGGAAGCGGCGGCGGCGGCGAGCAGCCGACGGGACGGGGTGCATCCGCGTCCTCTTGCTGGAAACATGGCAGGCTGAATGAAAAGATTTCATTTTCCCTTCGGGGCGGGCCGTCGTTCCTTTGGATTTCCCCGCCCAGCAGGGAACTCCCCTCCCTCTCCCCGCCTCATATCAGGAATTTGCGGGCTTGGCACTTTGAGCCAGAAAGGGTGTCTTGTAAGCCGAGGCTAAAATCCAATGTGGGCAGCGGAGACATTGAATGGGCTGTGGCAAAAATAAAATAAAATCACTGTCTTATTATGGGGGTGGGGAGGTGGGGAGGAGAAAGCAACGTGTCCACTCGTGCAATAGACATGCTTAAAAGTACACATTTTTACACATTTTTATTCTCAGTATAATCCATCTGTAATTAATATAATCATGCAGTATTTGAACTACACGCAGAGATGCAAAACTAGAACTGTATCTTTGGTTCGCCTAATAACCCAAAGGCCCACACCTGCCCAGGCATGATGTAATCCTCTCATTGTTATCCCATATCTATGACCAGACCTTCAACAGCACACAACACAGGTTCCTTGGACTGCCCAATTATTTCTGTTTTAATTGCTACTTAATCTAGATAGAACCTGGGAAGAATAAATGAGTAGAGAGCGATAAGTCAATGCTTGTCACCTCTCCCCACACTCTGGTCTGTTACTTTGAAGTAGGAGAGGAGTTGGACAAGGGCTGAGGGTATTTCCCTTGAAGATGGAAAAAACTAACTTAATGGATCAACTGAACTCTGAGTAAAGTGATGTATTCCTTGTCACTAAAACAAAACTGACATGCAACTCTAAATTGTATTACTTGAAGTGGTATGGGGCGGTATATAAGCAGAACACTTTGCTTTTACTCTATATAATATAAAGTAATATGTAATGCTGAGTTGGGTCCTTTTCCAAGGAGAAAGGCAGGGTAAAAAATACTCTAAAATACTGGCTTCTTTGGAGCCCTGTGCTAAGGCAATACAGCAGAATGAGTGGGAGCTCAAACCTCTTATCTGACACATTACAACATTCTACTCAGATAGCAGAGAACTGCCCTGCCAATAAAACAATAATAATAACTAACAGAAGGGAAAATTCAGAGTGAGCAGTCTCCACTCCTCTGTTAAAGATCAATGTTAATTTCAAAGATGAGGTTGGAGGAGTTTTTTTCAAAAGCAGCTCACTGAACTAGCACGCTGCAATCCAACAAAAGGATCATCCTCTATATATCACCCAATATACATACAACGAGAGGAGTTGGATTGTAATACTGCTATATTGTATGGGTGCCAACTCACGGTGTATGAAGAGCTAGCATCTATTAAAAGCTATCTCACTGAAAGCAACAACCGGTTGATTATGATAGCCGAGAATTTTTATGGAGAGATTGAGGAACCAACATAGTCCACCCTCTTCAGAGCCAAATCCAAAAAGCCCTAGAGCCAGTGATGACCTTACCAAAAAGCCAAGTATTCGAATATTAAGTCCTCAGTTTCCAGACAGCAGCAAAGTATCTTTAAATGGGGGTAACAAAATGCAAAAAAAAAAAGCCAGAATAACAAATAGAGGAATTAATTCGTTCCAAATGAAATTCTCTTAAGCAAATTTTCCTTTATGCAAATTTCCCATAGGAATGCATTGAAAACAGAGTAATCCCTAATCATGACCATTTTTATTTTGTATGGATTTGTCCCATAGGCGATTCTGTTAAGCAAATTTCCCCTATTTCCGGAATTTTTTTTATGTTGTACAGTTTATGTTATACAAACCGTTTGTTATACGAAGGTCCACTGTATCAAGAATAAGTGCTCACATTTTGGAGGCCGATGGAAGAGAGAGTGGGAGAGTCTATTTATTTTATTTTATTTATATAACTTATATGTCGCCCACTACCCAAAGGTCTCTGGGCGGCTTACAATTAAAATGAACAGTTAAAACAGTTAAAACATTAAATTGATAATGGACAATTAAAAACAATAAAAACATTTAAACACAAAAGCCAAATCCACCAATATAACAAGCTGCAAAATCAAGAAGCAAAAAGGAAGGAAGGAGTGGCCAACAGAAAGAAAAGGAAGAGTATCCAAAGGAACTTGGTACTCACAGAGGGGCCATCTGGGTCATTAAAAGCGGTGTTCCCCAACCCCCGGGCCACGGACCGGTGCCAGTCCGTGGATCAATCAGCACCGGGCCGCCCGAGGAAACCAGGACAGAGCAAGAGGAGCCGACTCCCTTCGGAGGGGGATCCTGAGAAATCCGGGCTGGAGGTTCACCCCATGTTTTCGTGGGATAAGAGACTGAGGGGGGAGAGGGAGGGGGAGGTCTGGAGATGCCCGTGCCCCATCCCTTCCCCCCCTCTGGACCGGCTCCCAGGCGCTCGCGGTGCCGCTGCCTCCGCCTCCGGAGCTGGCGGCCGCTCGGGAGCAGGTTTCTTTGTTGGCCGGGAGGAGCGACGGCTCCCCGAGTCCCCGCGGATCTCCCGCGCTGGCCCTACTGGCTGAGGGCTCCACTTCCTGTGGTGGCAGCTTTCTCCATCTCTTCCCCTCTCCCTCACGCCCGCCCGCCCGCCCCAGCTTCTCCTCAAGAGAAAAAGAGGCGGGGGGAGAGAGAGAGAGAGAGAGGAAACACTCGCACACACAGAGGGGGCGGGCGGGTGGGCGAGCGCGGCGGCGGCGGGTGGGGTTTGTGTGTTAGGAGGAGGGGGAGGAGGAGGCGAACAAGAGGACGGACTGGCTGAGGAGGGAAGAGCGCGAGCAGCCCGGGAGACGTCCAGCGAGCGAGTGGGCAGGCGAGCAAGAGCCAGGACCGGCGCCGGCACAAGCCCTTTTTTGCGGGCTCGCCCGAGTGAGCGAGCAGGCGAGCGAGCCAGCGAGCAAGGGTGGGCTTGAGTGGGGCGCTGCCTTGCCCTGCCCAGGAAAGAGAAGGGCCAGCCCTGCCCGACGGAGCTTGCTTCTCTCTGGCAGGAGCTGCCCCCCCTCAACACCTCAGCCCACCCACCCTCACTCCACCTCCTCCAAAAAACCACGCTCTGGCAAGCGAGGGAGAGTCGGGTGGGCTCCTGCCGGCGCCGGAGGCTGGGCTGGGCCAAACCATAAGGTCCCCTTCGCACGGAGGGAAGGCGGCCAGCCGGCCGGCCGGTCAGTGGAGGTTAGTGAGAGAGCGAGGAGGAGCACTCAGGTCCTGCCGCGCCTTCGGGCTTCGTTCGACGGCGCGGGGGCTGCCTTTGAAGTCTGCTTGGCTTCCGGGTTTGGACTCGTTTCAGCCCTTTGGCCCCTCTCCCCGGTGCGTGTGTGTGTGTGGGGGGGGAGTTATTCCGTCGAAAAGATGTGGAGGCCACTTGGAGATGGGGCGGGAAGGGGCCCAAGCCTCGCCGCCGCCGCGGGGAAAGTGACAATTAAATTAAAATTATTAAAACAAGCGGGCCACGGAAAAATTATCAAACATTTACCGGTCCGCGGCGATAAAAAGGTTGGGGAGCACTGCGTCAGCGCATGGCTCCCCAGTGGCGCAAAAACATGGTTCCAAGGCACGGAACCACACGGAACTACCTGATTTTTACACAGGATCAACTCCAAGCCACTATCACATCCTAGGCCCCGTCTACACACACAGACTAGACACCCAAAATCAGGGGTCCGTCAGCGCGTGGCTGCGCAGTGGCATAAAACATGGTTCCAAGGCACGGAACCACACGGAACTACCTGATTTTTACCCAGGATCAACTCCAAACCTGTATCACATCCTAGGCCCCACCTTTACACACAACTGCACAACCAATCAGGGGTCCGTCAGCGCATGGCTCCCCAGTGGTGCAAAAACATGGTTCCAAGGCACAGAACCACATGGAACTACCTGATTTTTACCCAGGAGCAGCTCCAAACCAGTATCACATCCTAGGCCCCTTTCTGGACTCCACAAAGGTATCTGCATATCAGGCCCAACACTTACTAGGCCTGATGGCCTCAACTACAGCTATCATCCCATACGCCAGACTCCGCATGAGACCTTTGCAGGCATGGCTTCTAGCCCAGTTTTGACCTCACTGCGACAACCCGTCCAAACGGCTCAGAGTCACCTCCGCCCTCCTCACCAGCCTAAGGTGGTGGAAGTCCTCCCGCGATCTAAGAACGGGGAGGCCCTTCAAACAGCGTTACCCGTCCATCCAGGTAACCACAGACGCCAGTACGACGGGATGGGGCGCCACCTGCAACCACCTCTCGATCCATCAGAGGTGGACACTCAAGGAGCAAGCCCATCATATCAACTACCTAGAACTCCTTGCCATTTTCAAAGCCCTCAAGGCATTCGAACTCCTCCTTGCACACAAGATGGTCCAAGTAATAACAGACAATACTACAGCACTTTATTACTTGAACAAGCAAGGAGGAACTCACTCGAAATCTCTACTGCACCTCACCCTCAAACTTTGGTGATGGTGCATAGCCAAGGGCATTCACCCAATAGCCATACATATTGCGTCATGCAACAATGTGGCAGCAGATGAACTGAGCCGCCTCACCCACGACAACCACGAGTGGAGCCTCTCAGAGACAGCGTTTCAGATCCTCTGCACCAGGTGGACCACCTCAACCATGGATCTATTTGCATCTCAAGCCAACACCAAATGCAGCTTGTACTGCTCCAGAGCAGGATAGGCAAACACTCACAGGGAGATGCCTTTGCCACCAGCTGGCCCCCGGGTCTTCTCTACGCGTTCCCACCAATACCACTCATCCAGAGAATGCTGATGAAGATCAGGCACCACGGAGCCCATGTCATACTGCTGGCCCCGTGGTGGCCAAGACAGCCATGGTTTCAAGTCTTAGAAACAATGGCGATCGACTCTATCAGGCTGACATCAACGCCTGATCTCCTGACACAACACCAGGGCCAAGTCAGACACCCAGACGTCCTGACTCTCCACCTGACGGCATGGTACATCTGCTAACAATTACAGATGTACACACAAGCTCCAGGAAGAAGTCTACAAATACACTATATGCACATAAGTGCGCATCCTTCCTACATTTCACTCGAGCCAACTCTCAACCCTCGAGTCCAACTAACATTCAGGTCCTCCTAGAATTCCTCCTCTTGCTCTTCAACAGAGGACTATCCTTATCTACCTTAAGAGTCTACACTGCAGCCGTAGTGGCACATCAACCACCTGATTCAGAGGCGGCAGCCTTGTTTATTCATCCTAAACTTAAGAGGTTCCTACGAGGCATCGCTAACCTACGTCCACAACATAGAGCCCTGACACCACAATGGTCTCTCTTCCTGGTACTGAACTGTCTAACTACCTGAACCTATGGCGACCACGTCTCTGTACTTACTTACTTTAAAAACAGCTTTTCTAGTGGCAATCACATCAGCCAGATGAGCTTCAGAACTCGCTGCGCTCAGAGCGGACCCACTGTTCCTCAAATTCCATCATGACAGAGTGGAACTTCGGCCGGACATCTCTTTCTTACCGAAGATAGTGTCATCCTTCCACGTGTCTCAGCCACTTATTCTACCGACCTTCTTCCCAAACCCAAGTACTCACCTTGAGAGAAAGCTTCACTCCCTCGACATCAAAAGAGCTCTCCTCTTTTATACTTCCAGAACAGCTTCCGTTAGAAAGACACACAAGCTCCTTATCAGAACCTCGGAACCATCTCGAGGTCATCAGGTATCCTCTCATTCCATCTCCAGATGGATTGTTACAACTATCAAAATGGCTTACACCACTGCGCATGTCTCCCTACCTGTCATGCCTCAGGCACACTCTACAAGAGCAGTAGCCTCCTCCACGGCTTTCCTAAAAGGAGTGCCCCTGGAAGACATATGCAAAGCGGCTACCTGGTCTCAACCATCTACGTTCCTGAGGCACTACAAGCTAGATGTCAGGACGCAGAGATCAGCCGCATTTGGCAAAGCAGTTTTGACAACTGTGCTACCATGACTACCCTCCACTGGTAAGTCAGCTTGCCAGTCACGCTATGTGTGGATTCACAGAGTCCACGAAGAAGAAATGCAGGTTACTTACCTGTAAGTTAAGTTCTTCGAGTGGACCTCTGTGAATACACACCACCTACCCGCCTCCCTTCTCTCCGTCATGGCTCATTGTACTCTAAGGGTCAGCGGCGGACCAGAGGGGAACTGAGTCAGCAAGGCGGGAGATGGGTGAGCATGCGCACGGAGGGGAGGGGCTTGTAAACCTTAAGCCTGGAATGACTGGGAACTCAAGCGTGCAGGCGCGAAGACCCATTGTGTGTATTCACAGAGGTCCACTCGAAGAACTTAACTTACAGGTAAGTAACCTGCATTTCCGTGTGGTTCCGTGCCTTGGAACCATGTTTTTGCGCCACTGCGGAGCCATGCGCTGATGGACCCCTGATTTTGGGTGTGCAGCCTGTGTGTAAGTGTGGCTCCTAGGATGTGATAGTGGTTTGGAGTTGATCCTGCGTAAAAATCAGGTAGTTCCGTATGGTTCCGTGCCTTCCAACCATGTTTTTGCACCACTGGGGAGCCATGTGCTGACGGACCCCTGATTTTGGGTGTGCAGTCTGTGTGTATGGATGGGGCCTAGCATGTGATAGTGGCTTGGAGTTGATCCTGGGTAAAAATCAGGAGGTTCCATGTGGTTCCGTGCCTTGGAACCATGTTTTTGCGCCACTGGGGAGCCATGCCCTGACGGACGCCTGATTTTGGGTGTGCAGTCTGTGTGTATGGAAGGGGCCTAGGATGTGATAGTGTTTTGGAGTTGATCCTGGGTAAAAATCAGGCAGTTCCGTGTCGTTCCGTGCCTTGGAACCATGTTTTTGCGCCACTGCAGAGCCATGCGCCGACGGATCCCTGATTTCGGGTGTGCAGTCTGTGTGTATGGATGGGGCCTAGGATGCAATAGTGTTTTGGAGTTGATCCTGGGTAAAAATCAGGAAGTTCCATGTGGTTCCGTGCCTTGGAACCATGTTTTTGCGCCACTGCAGAGCCATGCGCTGACGGACGCCTGATTTCGGATGTGCAGTCTGTGTGTATGGATGGGGCCTAGGATGTGATAGTGTTTTGGAGTTGATCCTGGGTAAAAATCAGGGAGTTTCGTGTGGTTCCGTGTCTTGGAACCATGTTTTTGAGCCACTGTGGAACCATGCGCTGACGGATCCCTGATTTCAGGTGTGCAGTCTTTGTGTATGGATGGGCCTAGGACGTGATAGTGTTTTGGAATTGATCCTGGGTAAAAATCAGGTAGTTCCGTGTGGTTCCGTGCCTTGGAACCATGTTTTTGCGCCACTGCAGAGCCATGCGCTGACAGACGCCTGATTTCGGATGTGCAGTCTGTGTGTATGGATGGGGCCTAGGATGTGATAGTGTTTTGGAGTTGATCCTGGGTAAAAATCAGGGAGTTCCGTCAAGTTCCGCCTTTTACCCAGACCCGTTTTTGCGCCGCTGTGGAGCCATGCGCCGACGGACCCCTGATTTTGGGTGTGCAGTCTGTGTGTATGGACAGGGCCTAGGATGTGATAGTGTTTTGCAGTTGATCCTGGGTAAAAATCAGGTAGTTCCGTGTGCTTCCGTGCCTTGGAACCATATTTTTGCGCCACTGCAGAGCCATGCGCTGACGGACGCCTGATTTCGGGTGTGCAGTTTGTGTGTATGGATGGGGCCTAGGGTGTGATAGTGGTTTGGAGTTGATCCTGGGTAAAAATCAGGGAGTTCCGTGTGGTTCCGTGCCTTGGACCCATGTTTTTGCGCCACTGCAGGGCCATGCGCTGACGGACGCCTGATTTTGGGTGTGCAGTCTATGTGTATGGATGGGGCCTAGGATGTGATAGTGTTTTGGAGTTGATCCCGGGTAAAAATCATGTAGTTTTGTGTGGTTCCGCGCCTTGGAACCATGTTATTGCGCCACTGTGGAGACATGCGCTGACGGATCCCTGATTTTGGTTGTGCAGTCTGTGTGTATGGATGGGGCCTAGGATGTGATAGTGTTTTGGAGTTGATCCTGGGTAAAAAATCAGGGAGTTCCGTGTGGTTCCGTGCCTTGGAACCATGTTTTTGCGCCACTGTGGAGCCAAGCGCTGACGGATCCCTGATTTCGGTTGTGCAGTCTGTGTGTATGGATGGGGCCTAGGATGTGATAGTGTTTTGGAGTTGATCCTGTGTAAAAATCAGGTAGTTTCGTGTGGTTCCGTGCCTTGGAACCATTTTTTTGCGCCGCTGCGGAGCCATGCGCTGACGGATCCCTGATTTCGGGTGTGCAGTCTGTGTGTGTGGATGGGGCCTAGGATGTGATAGTGTTTTGTAGTTGATTCTGGGTAAAAATCAGGTAGTTCCGTGTGGTTCCATGCCTTGGAACCATGTTTTTGTGCCACTGTGGAGGCATACGCTGATGGACCCGTGATTTTTGTTGTGCAATCTGTGAACTGAAATGGGCTCTATATATGATAGTTGATTTATCATGATCCAATGTAAAAATCATATGAAATCAGATGGTTCCGTGTGCTGGAACCATGTTTTTGCGCCACTGCCAAGCCATGCGCTGGAGGATACGTGATTATTCTTGTGTAATAGTTGACCATGAATGGAATGTGTGATTTGATGGTGATTTGGGAAGGATCCCATGTAAAAATCATATGAAATCAGGGAGTTCCGTCAAGTTCCGCCTTTTACCCAGACCCAGCGGAGACATTGAATGGGCTATGGCAAAAATAAAATAAAATCACTGTCTTATTATGGGGGTGGGGAGGTGGGGAGGAGAAAGGAACGTGTCCACTCGTGAAATAGACATGTGCTTCTGCCTGCTCTGTTCCAGAGCCCAACCCCTTTGTTGGGGCACCCTTAAAAGTACACATTTTTACACATTTTTATTCTCAGTATAATCCATCTGTAATTAATATAGTTATGCAGTATTCGAACTACACGCAGAAATGCAAAACTATAACTGTGTCTTTGGTTCTCATAATAAGCCAAAGGCCCACGCCTGCCCAGGCATGATGTAATCCTCTCATTGTTATCCCATATCTATGCCCAGACTTTCAACAGCACACAACACAGGGCTGCATAGGACTAGTTCCTTGGACTGCCCAATTATTTCTGTTTTAATTGCTACTTAATCTAGATAGAACCTGGGAAGAATAAAGGAGTAGACAGCGAAAAGTCAATGATTGCCACCTCTCCCCACATTCTGGTCTGTTACTTTGAAGTAGGGCAGGAGTTGGACAAGGGCTGAGGGTATTTCCCTTGAAGATAGAAAAGACTAACTTATTGGATCAACTGAACTCTGAGTAAAGTGATGTGTTCCTTGTAACTAAAACAAAACTGACATGCAACTATAAATTGTATTACTTGAAGTGGTCTGTCCTTCAGTGGAATACTTTGCTTTTACTCTATGTAATATAAAGTAATATGTAATGTCGACTTGGGTCCTTTTCCAAGGAGAAAGGAAGGGTAAAAAAATACTCTAAAATAAATAAATATGTTTCTGGCTCTTTCCTGACTCTTTTGGGAAGTGTGGGTCTACTGTTGTTTCTTTTCAGCTGAAAATTAATTGCATCTGAGTACGGTAATTGCTTAATTGGAAATCTGGAGTAATCGCCAAGACATACAAGAAACAGGTTAGCTGTGGGTGACTCATCATCCCCTTGGCACTGGAGGCAATTCAGAGAGCCCTGCACTGCCGCTAAGCTCTTTCCAACTAGAACTACAGCTAAGCGTAGAACTACAGTTGCACTCCCTTTTGCTCCCGCGGGAGAAAACACGAGTCCAGCAGAGGCGAAAGGAAGTGTTCAGCAGTACGTACCCGACCTCGGTTTGGTGAGTGTGGTGCCAAAATGGCATCGCGGGCGGCCTTGTTGGTTCTTCTGACTTCGTTCAGTGTTTGTCTCCCTCACCCTCACGGTAGGCAACGATTTCTTGATTTCGAGGCGGCGGCGGCGGCGGTGGCGGTGGTGGCGGCGGGTTGTGTGTGGGGGGTTGGTGAGCCGCTCAGGCTCCGATCATGCCTTGCTGTGGGGAGCAAAGCGACTTCTTTCCACCACCGAAAAGTTCTCGCCGCCAGGGTTGCCCATTCCAGGTTCTTGCCTCCGTTTCGCAGTAGCGGCTCTTTGCGCGCCCCACGCGCGCACACACACACTTCTACAGAGGCTCAGCTGAAACTTTCATTTATTCTTTCATTCATTCTCGTCTGTCTCTTTGAATGGAACCTGGGGGGAGGTACCTGCTATCTCCCAGGCTTAAAAGGAGGGAACCTTAAAATGCAAGAACAAAGGAGTGGCATCAGGAGAGAGGTGCCTAGTGGTCTCGTGTCCTCCCAGAGGCTTCTTGTGGGGGGGGGCACCGAGAGAGGCAGGAATGCTGGACGAGATGGCCCCTTGGTCTCATCCAGCAGGGCTCCTCTTAGGTTCCTATGTTCTTTTGTAGGCCATGGCACAATCTTCTTAGAATCATAGAATCACAGAGTTGGGAGAGACCCCAAGGGCCGCCCAGCCCAACCCCCTGCCCTGCAGGAATCCCTCAGCTTAACCTGCTGCAATTCACTCCGGAGATGACTCAGTGGCTGTGGCTGAAAAGGCTGGGAGTTGAATTCTCCCAAGGAGAGCCAGCCTCCACAGGGTAACCTCAGAAGAAGGGGAAAGTAAACACCTTCTGTTTACTCTTTACCCAGAAAGCTGTGAAAAAAGGTCACTTTAAGCCCAAATTGACTTGATGACACACTATTGTATAAATGTATGACATAATGGTAAGAGGGTTTGGGGGGGATGAATTGTTGTGCTGTATTTTTTTTTGTATTGCTTTTATTTATCATTTTTAATATAATACTTCTTTAGTTCTTTTTTAATGCTCGCATACTTATTATTTCTAGTTTTTAAGCATTGCCTTGTGAATGATGTAAGACATTTTGGGTGCTTTCAAGGAGAAAGGTGGGGTACAAATATTTTAAATAAATAAAATAACTAGGCCTGCTTGTAACTTTGAGATCCAATCTTTCGTTATGGGCTGTCCATTTTAAATATACCTTTCTCCTTCACTTCTAGGTTCTGCACTCTGTCCTTCAACTGATGTCCTCTTACAAGAAGGTTCATCTATGATCCTTGTACCTAAAATAGCAAGCCATCCCAACATGCTATATTTACGTAAAATGAATGAGTCTGCCTCTACTTGGCATGGCATCCTTTACATAAGCAAAGGGCACATGGACTTTCTGGACCCTGAATATGAGGGTTACTTCCATATATCCTCCAATAGCCTTGCTGTCACAAATGCTAGTGGTCTGCTCAATGGACATTATGAAGTTGTTTATTCCATTAACTCATCTTGCGTGCATCAGATCTTCCTTAATATACCTGGTAAGACTTTCTATATTATCTCAGTTCATTCTTACTCAAGGTACCGGGGTGGGGATGCTTTACCACATGGAGCAAACTGAGAAGGAAGGAGGGGTGGCTCAAGGGAAAGAGGACAGCAGCGGTGGGGTGAGATGTGTCCCATGAGGCTTCCCACCTGCTTCTTTTCATTGGTGGTTGAGCACGTCTTCTCTGGTGTTTGGCCCCATCTTAACTTTTTGGGATTAACATTTGGAGTATCACCACCCTTCCTACAGGTGCCCAAAAGGATGTCATTTCCATTGGTTACAGCAGCCCGCAGGCTACTTACAGCCGTCAGACGTTCTTGTGGTCCACTTCCTTCCGCCGCCGCACATCCCCGATGGATAGTTTCAGAAGTGCGCAAGTGCGCCTGCACCTTATCGGTGCTCCTGAGCCAGCGGGGTGGTGGTGGTGGTGGCATGGCGGCGGCGGAAGGAAGGAAGGAAGGTAAGGGGAAGGGTAGAAATCCAGACCAAACGTCCTGGTAGGCTTAAGTGACTGGATGTCTAAACTTCTCTGCCTCCCCTCCCCCTGCTTTATCTGTGCATTTTGGGTCTAGGTGGCTTTGTCCCATGCCTGTGAAGCAGAAGGTTCCCCCATTTGTGTGGCCATCCTACCTCGACATGCCCTCCAATGAGGTGGACCAGCTGGCCTACCCTCTTTGAGGCGAGACCTGCTGGGCAGAGCGGAGGGGAGCCCCTTGCCTTGCCTGGTGATGTCAGCCCCGGGGAGGCAGGGCCTGCCTTGGTGCACACAGGGAGGTGGGCAGGGGCGTGCTTTTGCTTTCAGGCGCTGTGCAGTTTGCATGCAGCTGCTCGCCGCTTAACGGGTCTGCTGCCGCTGCTTCTACAACGAAATCTCTTGATCCAGTGGCAGCAGAAGTGGCGGCAGCAAGGGATACACCTGGGCCCCACTAGACAAAACAAAAACAAAAAATTCCCCTGAAAACATCACTGCAGCCGGCAAGTCGGGAGGTTGGTGGGCGACTTCTGATAGCACCATGGGCTACTGGTCACCCATGGTTGACCGGTTGTGCAGGCCTGGGTTACAGTAATAACTTGGCTTAAGAGTAACTTGGTTTAAGAACATTTTGCAAGGCAAGCAAGACAAGCAAACATTTCTTCTAAATTTTGCCCTGATCAACAAGCAATGTATTGATACACAAGCACTGGAGCAGGTCACATGATCACAAGGGAGCCAATGGTGGCTCACTCTCTCTCCTTCCCGCCCCATGCTGGATTATCTGTGATTGTCTGGAACGTTCCATCTCAGGCAGCCTCCTAAGCAGAGAGAGGAGAGAGGAATAGAGGTTTCCCTTGCACCACACAGGAACATGCAGGTTAGGGTTTTATTTTTCTTTATATTTTTCTTTATATTTTTCTTTAATTTGTTTTCAATATCCTTTCTTATATTTTCAAACCATTTCTAGTCATGGAGCAGCTGGTCAAGTATATATAGGGCTACAAATTGCACTTTATTATTGTAAAATCCAGTTGTTTGTCCTAAGCCAGGGGTGCCCAAACATTTTGTAAGGAGGGCCTGATTTGGTGGCTGAGAATGTGTCAGGGGCCGGTTGCTCCCCGACCCTGCCACCCCACTGCAAGCCCCACCCACTGACCCCTTGCAACCCCACCCGCAGGAAGGAAGGTGCCTAGCTTCACAAGGGTCCTGGTGATGCCGGTGGCGGCGGCCTGCCCGTGCGCCACCCCCGTGCGCACACTCAGCCCCACAAGCTTCCCGGCGGTGCTGGTGGTGGTGGCCCGCCCCCTCGCCTGCCCACCCAGCCCCACAAGCTTTTGCTCGCCGGCCGGCCGGCCGGCCCAACCCCTCAGGCTTTCTGGCGGTTGTCAGTGTTGGCGGAAGTTTTTTTTTTTTAATGGGGCGAAGAAGGGGGAGGGAGGGGCGGGCGAGCCAGCCGCAGGCCACTCAGAATGGCCTGACGGGCTGGATTTGGCCCCCGGGCCGGACTTTGGGCAGGCCTGTCCTAAGCAGAGCAGATTCTGCAGCCAGGTATGTAAACCATGGTGTGGACATGGACTTATAGCTAATTTCTTTTGCAAGTTTTGGCACTTTGTGTGTACAGTATGTGGTATACAGGACTCGAGAATGAATCATCTGAGTTTTCATTGTTTCTTATGGGGAAATTTGCTTTGATAGTGTACAAAATAAGACCACCCTCATCCATGATACTGGATGAGGGTGCCAACCTGGCGTGTATTACTGAGCCCTGGGTGGGAAAGGAAGGTGGGATCCCCCTCTCCCAGGTATGCCCACTTGGGTACTCGGTCCAGCATCAGTGTCAATCAGAGGGTCGGGGAAGGGGAGCTGCTGTATTCTACAGGAGTTCTATCTCCTTGATCAGGCTTCCTGGCTCTTTGGGAGGGGGCCTGGAGGGCCTATATTGTGCATTGGACTCATGAGACAGATTGGAGATTCTGTTGGTGTATCGCCCACCCTGCTACGTACCAACAGTCTCACTGCCTGAGTTGACGGAGGTGGTATTGGATCTGGTGTTGAGGATCCCCAGACTATTGATGCTGGGGGACCTCAACATGCATGCCATGATCTAGGCATCTCAGGACTTCATGGCCGCCATGACAACCGTGGGGCTGTCTCAATATGCCATTGGTCCGACACATGAGACCCCTCAACATGGGGGTCTCCCCTCCTCACCTGCTGCTGCAAAATGGCATGCATAACCATATATGGATATGCATACCAGTTGCAGACAGTGAGACCAGTCCACTGGTACGACCCCTCTGTCCAGGACGACTGGGTCGCACCTGCCATGTCCCACAAAGAAGGGAATCGTACTTGCGTGTAGTGCAATGCAAGTAAATCTGGCTTTGGGTTAAGGTGGGTTAGTGCAAGGACTAGGGTTAGGCTAGTGACGGGTAAGGTTACGGTGGGCTAGTGGGTTGCACCTCTGGGTGCCTCTCTGACCCACTAAGAAGACAGTCTGTGACGTATGGGTAAGGAGTCAAGGATTAGGGTTAGGGGGTTAGGGGGCTAGGGCAGGTTTTAGGGGGCTTTTTGGCACATCCCAGAAGTCTCCATGGCCAAGTGGCCATGCGATTGGTGGGATGGCTCCAAAAATTTGCATGGTCGTCCACTCCCACATGGCTGGCCAGGCCACTGGGCCAGCCCATCATTGCGCACTGCGTAGGTGTAAATAAAATAAAATAAAATAAAATAAAATCAATGGAGGACAGAGGAGGAGAGGAGAGACATTTTGTTGCAAGAAAAAACCCACTGCTACTGTGAAAAATCTGGCAGTTTATAAATTTCCGCATGTTTCTGTTGTGCTTGTGTGTTTTTGGACCACGATTTCAAAAACAATATTGCGTTCGCCACCCCATTTTGGATCCCCCACCCGCACCGCATGGCATGGCGAGTCCGGCTGCCCAGGACGGGGGGGAGGCGGGACCCCCCCTCCAGACCAGAAACTACCCCTCCGGTAGGTGCCCTGCGCCCTTAGTCAAGCAGGCATTTTTCCGCCTGCTTTTTGGCCCGGGAATGGGTGGGGGGAGAGTTTAAAAGTTTTTTCCTGTGCCGTCGGTGACTCCGTCCGTGCCGCTTGCTTGCGCTTTAATTGCGGCGGCCGGCGGCGAGACTGGGCTTTTTGCTGGCTGCGAGCCTGCGGCGAGTCCCACCAGAGCAGCCCAGGGCGGAGGGGGGGAAGGCCGGGACCCCCCCTCCAGACCAGAAACCACCCCTCCGGTAGGTGCCCTGCGCCCTTAGTCAAGCAGGCATTTTTCCGCCTGCTTTTTGGCCCGGGAATGGGTGGGGAGAGAGTCTAAAAGTTTTTTCCTGCGCCGTCCGTGCCGCTTGCTTGCGCTTTAATTGCGGCGGCCGGCGGCGAGACTGGGCTTTTTGGTGGCTGCGAGCCTGCGGCGAGTCCCACCAGAGCAGCCCAGAACGGGGGATGGGGGGGGGAGGCCGGGGACCTCCAGAAACAACCCCTC
>JAHTLZ010003180.1:0-12353 GCA_023846285.1 Phrynocephalus versicolor | reverse complement strand
TGAGATGTCTTAGCATGCGGTTTGACATTTGCTATACCCTTGTTGTGGTTTGGGCACATCCTGTTCCTGTTCGCTTTAGAAGCCCAGGTCTGCAGAGGTTGGGGTGCTTTGCAGAAACACAGAGATGATGCTTTCAGGATATAGTTTAGAGAAAAGATGCTTTTAGGATACAGAGTTTGCAGAGATGATGGTTTTAGGATATCTATGAGGCAGAGGGCAGAATGAAGAATTGAAGATAAACTCAAAACTTGAACCTTACTATTACACACCCACCCACCTCGGTCTTCTTGGTCTTCTTTTCTCAAAGCTAAACATGCCCAGTTCCTTCAAAGCAAACGGTATTTTGACGCCACTGACTCAAACACATTCATCTGGTCGAGAAACTGTGTTGTAATTCCGAAATGCCATCAAGCGTATATTGCATCAACGTTCTAGGGAATGAAGCAGATTCAGCTAGGGCAGTGTAATGAAAACGTTTCGCCTTAAGGGGGCGGTCATATCCTGATTTCAAATGAGAAGAGCTTGGGAATACCAGATGCTGGGCTACAGTCCATAATAATATTCCCAGGCTCTAATAAGCTCCCCAGCCCACCTGTTGTCTTAAGAACCAAAGCTCTATTTCAAAAGCATGGATGTGCCTACCTCCAATGGGCCTTGCTGTTACACTGAACAAGCACAGTCTCACTACCGTTATCTACTCATCTTAATAGGATGTATACTATTTTTTCGGGTGGTCACATGATGTTTGATGCGCAGTTAGCGCCCTGACGATAGGGGAGTATTTTACTTCTTTGCATCCGTCCCAACTTGCTTACTGCGCATCTTTTCCCTTGTGGCAAATACCTGCATTGCAGCCAGGTAGCAGTTTTTCTTCTTAAAATTGATTGTAATTGCAGGCGGAAAGCCAGTAAAAATTGTGCCGGCATGCCAGTATCCCACCAATTCAGTAGCCTAAACGATTGCCAAGGCAGAACTACAGGAAGCGGCGGAAAAAGGGGTACGAATCTAATTGGTGCGAATTTTCTGGGGTCACACCTCGTTTGAGGCGTTACAAAGTGTGCATCAATAACAGAAGTATTGTAACACAACCCCTAGCAGTGGTACAAAATGCTGCGGTTAAAGTGCGCTTCCGGGGAACGTGGCCGGACGGGGTACCAAAATACTGCTCTTCGGAGTGAAGGCAGGATCTTTTGCTGCACGGTCTTTCGCAGCAAAAAGAGCAGCAAAATCGTCACGAGACCGGGGCCTAAAAAGTTAAGTTGAAGCAGCATAAACCTCTCCTCAATAAGAGGAAAACAGCAGATAACACAAGAAACAACAGCAGAGCGCAGTGTCTTGAAAACAAATGGAAAACGCAACAAAACAATAAGTTGCTGTGAAGGAATAACAGCCAGGCTATTACAGGAGGGTTTTAACAGCTCTGAAGCATGAAATGGCATAATTGTCTTTGCTCTGTTATCTTTGATAAACCTCCTCTACAAATGTCGCTCACAGAATGCGGGTCGGGGGCTTCCATTTCACTTCTCCAAGCCAGGTCTTAACACCAGAATGAAGATTAGCTTGGTCCAAAATCAACACCGGCATGCCCAAGCAATGCACCGTTCCCACATCATCATATTTCACTGCTCAGCAGCACCCCTTTTGCTAACTAGACCCAGGAAACAATGGGCTGATAAATGCGGTGCTCAAACAAACCCTCAAGGTGTCACAAAGAACCAGCATAATGGAGGCTGTATCTCACCACACTGAGACACATTGTGCCATGGGCACATTTACATTTTTTCCCTCCAGAGTTACTGAGGATTGGCCCTTCAGCATTGCCTGGGCACTTGGCTGAAAGCGACAGAATGAAATTCAACAAGGATAAATGCAAACTACTGTACCTAGGAAAAAGGAACCAAACATACAGTTACAAAACGGGGAGGGGGGACACCTCGCTCAGCACTACGACGAGTTAGAAGGACCTTCAAATTGGTGTAGAGCAGAGACACCCATCCACCCCAAGGGCCCGACACCAAAACACAAGAGGAGCAATATAGCATACGCGGTCCAATGCAGTGAGGAGTGTTCAGACCTCTACATTGGAGAAACTAGACAGCCATTGAACAGAAGGATGGCCCAACATAGGAGGGGTAACAGCTGAGAAGCAGAATCAACAGTACACCTCCATTTGAAGGACAAAGGGCACCCTTTCAAAGATGAGGATGTACGCATATTAGACAGAGAAGATAGGTGGTTTGAGAGAACATAAGAACCTAAGAAGAGCCCTGCTGGATCAGGCCAAAGGCCCATCTAGTCCAGCTTCCTGTATCTCACAGTGGCCCCACCAGATGTGTTTGGGAGCGCATGAGACTAGATCTCTGTCTCCTGATACCACTCCCCTGCATATGGCCCTTGAAGTACCCCGGTTTTAAGCCTGGAGATGACACATCTCCATCATGGTTTGTAACCTGTGATGGACTTTTCCTCCAGGAATCTGTCCAATCCCCTTTTGAAGGCATCCAGGCCAGATGCCATCACCACATCCTGTGGCAGGGAGTTCCATAGACTAACAACGCACTGGGTGAAAAAATCTTTTCTCTGTTCTTACTCTCCCAGCCTTCAATTTGAGTGGATGTCCCCTAGTTCTGGTATTTTGGGAGAGAGAGAAGAGCTTCCCTCTATCTACTTTACTCATGCCCTGCATTATTTTGTACGTCTCAATCATATCCCCCCTCAAGCGCCTTTTTTCCAGACTAAAGAGGCCCAAATGTTTTAGCTTTTCTTCATAAGGGAGGTGCCCCAGCCCAGTAATCATTTTAGTCGCCCTCTTCTGCACCTTTTCCAGTTCCACTATGTCTTTCTTGAGATGCGGTGACCAGAATTGTACACAATACTCCAGGTGGGGCCTTACTATTGTTTTGTATAATGGCATTATAATGTTGGCTGTTTTATTTTCAATCCCCTTTTTGATTATCCTTAAACTGGAATTGGCCTTCTTCACCGCTGCCACACACTGGGTAGACACCTTCATGGAGCTGTCCACCAACACACCAAGATCTCTTTCCTGATCAGTTTCAGATAGCTCAGAAGAACCCATGAGTCGATAAATAAAGTTTTGATTTTTTTTTTGCCCCAATATGCATTATTTTACATTTTCCTACATTGAAACGCATTTATCATTTTGCAGCCCATTCTCCCAGTTTGGAGAGATCCATCTGGAGCTTCACAAATGGTTCAGTGGGTCAACCTAGAACAGGCATGTCCAAACTTCAGCCCTCCTGATGTTTTGGACCATAACTCCCAGAATTCTAAGCTTAGATTGCCAGTGACAAAGGACTGTGGGAGTTGTGGTCCAAAACAACTGGAGGACCAAAGTTTGAACGTGCCTGACCTAGACTGTTTTTAGGCTAGGAGAGGCATTAGCAGCACAAACATACTAAGGGCAGTAATATGTCTGTCAGATCAAATGTTATTATCCATTTTATTATCCCTAATTCATTAGCTACTTCGGGGCGAAATGAGAGGTACAGATTTTGGACTTGAAGCTGAAAGAATATCTGGGAAACTCCTCCCAGTGGTGGAAATAAAGTGGAAAAGTCATTGTATCAGGGCAGCGGTGGGTTGGCGCCCACACTGTGTCAAAATAACTTGGAAACTGGGGTATCAATTAGTTATTCTGCTCTTGCTGTTCCATATCCAGCTTGTCCAGAAATCTAATCCTTTCTGATAAAAAAAGGAAGCGAACAGACGGCAGAGGAGAAACTCTTACAATGACCCATCTGTACTTCCATCTGGATGTTGGGGTCCCAGTAATAACTGTAACATTAAACATACTCTCCCTCCCTCCCTCCCTCCCTCTCTGGGTATTTATACACGACCCCTAAACTCCGCCGCAAATGGCTCTCAGCTCCGGAGCTTAAAATTGTTTCCCCACCAGCTCCGGAGTTTACAGAAAATTAAGTGCGGCCACGCCCACCTAAGCGCGTCCCAGCGCACTTTTCAGGTACCTGCTCTCTGGGGGTGAAAATCCCTGATGCGGATGTAAAGGAGTGAGTGCCGGGCTCTCCTCGCTTCTGTTTTTTGTTTGTTTGTTTGTTTGTTTGTTTGTTTGTTTGTTTGTTTGTTTGTTTGTTTTTGCCTCCCGCCCCTTTAAGAGAAGGAATCAGGACGACGACGGGGCTTGGGGAGGCTTGGACCGGCAAACGGAGGTGAGCCTGCATTCTTTTGTCCCCTTTTTTCTCCCTCCCCTCACGCAGACAGGATCAAGGAAGTGCGGAGGGGTGGGGACGCAGGAAGAGCAACGAACCCCCAATATCTCTGGCCCGAATTTAAGTGGCCAGCGGATCTTAGGGGTCGTGTGAAAAGGCCCTCTCTCTCTCAACGCCTTCTTCCTCCCCCTCCCTTCCAGACCCCTCCTCGGCTGACATCTTGCCAACGGGGAGCAGTGAAATGTGAAAAGTACACAGATGGAGAGAGACGAAGGAAAACTTATGGAAACTCATCTTGCTTTGATGCTTTTTTCATCTTATTTTTGTTCCTTCAAAGAAAAAAATTCCAGCAAAGTGACTGGATGGATGTGCGCTCACGAGGCTAATACCTGGCAATGATAACCAGTTACTAACAGGAGACAAGGAAAAGGCAGAACTACGGTTGCTGTTCGAAATGCGGTAGCAGTTTTTGCCTCCGTTTCTTCCAAAAAGGAAGAAAGAGATCTGCTGGGACAAAGAGTAGATGAGGTAGGATGGGAATTGCAACATAGAATAGGTAGAGAGCTAGTACTGGAACACCTGGAAGCATTAAATGAATTTAAGTATCCTGGGCCAGATGAATTACACCCAAGAATATTAAAGGAATTGGCGGAAGTAATTTCAGAACCATTGGCAATAATCTTTGAGAAGTCCTGGAGAACAGGGGAAGTCCCCATTGATTGGAGGAGGGCTAATGTTGTCCCCGTCTTCAAAAAGGGGGGGAAAGAGGACCCAAATAATTACCGCCCAGTCAGCTTGACTTCAATTCCTGGAACGAACCTAGAGCAAATTATTAAACAGACAGTCTGTAATTATTTAACAAACTATGCTGTCATTACAAGAACTCAACACAGGTTTCTTAAAAACAAGTCATGCCAGACTAATTTGATCTCTTTCTTTGATGGAATTCCAGCCCAGGTGGATGAGCGGAATGCTGTGAATATTGCTTATCTGAACTTCAGTAAGGCCTTCAATAAGGTTCCCATGGTATTCTTGCTAAGAAGTTAGTAGAAAGTGGGATAGATAGTGCTACTGTTAGGTGGATTTGTAATTGGTTGACTGATCACACCCAAAGGGTGATCATAAATGGCCTCTCTTCAGCTTGGAGAAATGTGACCAGTGGGTTGCCCCAGGGTTCTGTTCTGGGTCCAGTGTTGTTCAATATCTTTATAAATGACTTGGAGGAAGGAATAGAGAGTATGCTAATTAAATTTGCAGATGATACCAAATATGAAGGGGTTGCTAATTCCCTAGAGGATAGGATGAAAATCCAAAAGGACCTTGACAGATTAGAGTGCTCGGCCAAAGCTAACAGAATGGATTTCAACAGAGGGAAATGTAGGGTGCTACATCTAGGTAAAAAGAATGAATTGCACAGATATAGGATGGGAGATACCTGGCTGGAAAATAGTACCTGTGAAAGGGATCTGGGAGTCTTGGTGGACCACAAATTGAACATGTGTCAGCAGTGTGATGCGGCGGCCAGGAAAGCCAATGCGATTCTTGGTTGCATCAACAGAACCATAGTGTCTAGATCAAGGGAAGTGTTTTTGCCACTCTATTCTGTTCTGGTCAGACCCCACCTGGAGTACTGTGTCCAGCTCTGTGCGCCTCAATTTATAAAGGATGTTGACAATCTTGAACGGGTCCAGAGGAGGGCCACAGGGATAGTTAAAGGTCTGGAAGAAATGCCTTACGAGGAACAGCTTAGGGAGCTGGGAATGTTTAGCCTGTCAAAAAGAAGGCTGAGGGGGGAGATGTTAGCTATGTTTAAATATTTGAAAGGATTTCCCATTGAAGAAGGGACTGGTTTGTTTTCCATGGCTTCAGAGACTAGGACTCGGGGCAATGGTCTCAAACTACAGGAAAAGAGATTCCATTTGAACATTAGGAAGAACTTCCTGACCGTTAGAGCTGCCTGGCAGTGGAAGATGCATTCACAAAGGAGGGCGGTGGACTCTCCTTCTTTGGAGGTTTTTAAGCGGAGGCTGGATGGCCATCTGTCGGGCGTCCTGTGATGGGGGTTCCTGCATGGCAGGGGGTTGGACTGGGTGGCCCTTGAGGTCTCTTCCAACTCTATAATTCTATGATTCTATGAAAACGATTCATCGTGCTGCGAGAGAGGGCGAACTGAGCTTCCTAGCATGGGTGGCCAGGTGGGCAGTGGGTTGCACCTGCTCCCAGCCTCCATTCAAATCTCAGAACATGTTCCACAGGTGTCTGTTTTGGACACACAAGGGCATCATCCTCCCAATATGGACTCCTGTAAGAAGGATGTGAGCACTCTGCTAGCCTGGGGGACATGAAGTTTTTCTGAGGTCGACGGAATACAATTTCCGGCATTGCAGAGCACGAGCTGTGTTGTTGAAGGCTCCTAGGAGGTGCAACCCAACAAGGGCTACTACGTGGGTATGGCACCATGCATGATGCCAGCATTTCCACGGTGAGCTACCCCGCATGGCCCTTGGAACAGATCCTGCCACATGAGGATCAACTGTCGTAGACCCGATCCTCCTCTCTGCCATCTTTCCACTCTTGACTACCATAAGAACATAAGAACCTAAGAAGAGCCCTGCTGGATCAGGCCAAAGGCCCATCTAGTCCAGCTTCCTGTATCTCACAGTGGCCCCACCAGATGCCTTTGGGAGCGCACAAGACTAGATCTCAGTCTCCTGATCCCACTCCCCTGCATCTGGTCCTTGAAGTACCCCGGCTTTAAGCCTGGAGATAACACATATCTCCATCATGGTTTGTAACCTGGGATGGACTTCTCCTTCAGGAATCTGTCCAATCCCCTTTTGAAGGCATCCAGGCCAGATGACATCATAGAGTAGGTGTGAATGATCAGTTAGGTGTCGTTTCTCATTTCCTTCCTTGATCCTGCATCTGTTAGTACTGCACAGGTTGGCGCAGGCCAGATGCCATCACCGAAAAAGACCATCTTATTCCTCAGCCAGCAAAGGCCTGATTATAATTCTGTCCTTCAGCTGCCAACCTTCATTTTCCAAACAGGACTTTTTGGTCTCCTCTCTCTCTCTCTCTCTCTCTCTCTCTCTCTCTCTGTAAAACACACACACACACACACACACACACACACACACACATTCATTTTAAGGACAGGTAAAGTACTTTTGCATGGGAAAATATATATCCTGTTTCCATGGAGACCCCGGGATGGGAAGGCACAGCGTTGATGGAACCTTGACGGTTTTCTCTATGCTCATTATAACATTATGTAAAAGAAGTTAATTTTTTTTTTAAAAAAGAGCAAAGTGATTAACATTTTTTTCTAGGGAAAACAGTCATCCTGATAGGAACAAGGTAACGATTAACAAGTGTGTGCTTAAGAGTGAATCATCTTAAATAATGATATAATTATGCCCCCTTCAATTAATGAGTAAGGGCATTTTTTAATATCAAAATGCAAAACCAAGGGGGGGGGAGAAAAGATCACAGAGGGAATCTTGTGTGTGAATACCCACTGACATCTTCATCAGCTTCCTTCTAATCTGGTACCACCCAGCTGTGCTGGGCTACAGCTCCCAGAATGCTGCTTTCTGGGACACATGGGAAATTCCAGCACAGCCGAAGGGGCATCAGAACTGCCAGATGTCTCCGTGGTTTAGATCTCTGGCTGCGGAGCTAGAGGTTGGGTGTTTGATTCCCCCCAGTGGGCCTCCTCAACGGGACCTGGACTCCATAATCTATAGCAGTGGTTCTCCACCTGTGGGTCCCCAGATGTTCCTGGACTGCAACTCCCAGAAATCCTGGTCAGCTCAACTAGTGATGAAGACTTCTAGGAGTTGCAGTCCAGGAACATCTGGGGACCCACAGGTGGAGAGCCACTGATCTATAGGGTCCATGACTCATGGAGTTCCTTTCCAGCCCTGCATTTATGATGACGACAACAACAACAACAATGATGGCAAGAACAACAGCAACTGCAAGAATTTTCCAGCACCACTTGAAACTGTGGAGATCATCAGAGATATCAACTAAAACCTCCTGGATGTCCATGAACCCTTGTGACATGGTTGTGGGTCCCCCAGCACAGGAGGCTGCCAGATTTTGATCTGGAGATGTCCTGGACCACGTATGTTCTTAGGGTGGCCACCAACACAGGAGAGAGATTTAGGGAAATGGGTCTCTCTCTCCCCACTGAAGCTTCCCAGCTCGGCTTGTGACTGTTCCGATCTCCTGGACTCGAACAACGACTCACTCAGGCTCCGTCTGAGTATCAAGCACAGCTCCGCTCTTCCTTCGCTTCATGCCCTCGATGGGCGGCACCGGTAGTGGCAAACTAAACATCACCGGGCGGAGGAGGTGGCCTGGCTGAAGACTAGAGCAAACAGAGGAGCAACCCAGACACAAAGAGAGGCGCCACGACTGACCAGTTCCTCAGCTTCGAAGGAGGTTAAATGTGTCCTGAAGGAAGTTGATCTACAAAGCTCTTCTCCAGCACCACCCTTCAAACAAATCCGCTTGTTTTTCTGACCATTTTCTTCACTATCCAACTTTCACACCCATACATGGTGACCGGGAACCCAAGACTGTATCTGATCTTGATGTTGGCCTCCAGCGACATGTCCTGATCCTTGATGGTCTTCCCTAATTCCTTCATAGCTACCCTTTCTTGTCCCAGTCTTCTTCTGGTTTCTTGGACTGATGATGATTGAGCCAAGTAGAGCCACCAGCTGGGAGTTCAATTCCCCACTATTCATTCTCTTCTGTTGATGTGTTCATTAATCATGTATGTTGGCACATCTTTGGGTTCAAGTCCCAAGTCCGACACTTTGGTACCGAGACTAGGGATGGGCATTTTGTTTTGGAACCATAGTGTCTAGATCAAGGGAGGTGATAGTACCACTCTATTCTGCTCTAGTCAGACCCCACCTGGAGTACTGTGTCCAGTTCTGTGCACCTCAGTTTAAAAAGGATGTTGACAACCTCAAGCGGGTGCAGAGGAGGGCGACCAGGATGGTTGAGGGTCTGGAGAAAATTTCTTATGAGGAACGGCTTAGGGAACTGGGAATGTTTAGCCTTTCAAAAAGAAGGCTGAGGAGGGATATGATAGCTATGTTTAAATACTTGAAAGGATGTAATATTGAAGAGGGAGCAGGTTTGTTTTCCATGGCTTCAGAGACTAGGACTCAGGGCAATGGTTTCAAACTACAGTGGTACCTTGTATAAAGGAATTAATTCGTTCCAAATGAAATTATGTTAAGCAAATTTTCCTTTATACAAATTCCCATAGGAATGCATTGAAAGCAGAGTAATCCCATTTTTATGTTGTACGGATTTTCCCCATAGGCAATTATGTTAAGCAAATTTCCCCTATCTCTGGAATTTTTTATGTTGTACAAATTTTCTGTTATACAAGCTGTCTGTTATACAAGGTACCACTGTATAGGAAAAGAGATTCTATTTAAACATTAGGAAGAACTTCATGACAGAGCTGTTCGGCTGTGGACTCTGCTGCCACAAAAGGGGAGTGGAGCCTCCTTCCTTGGAGGTTTTTAAGCAGAGGCTGGATGGCCACCTGTCGGAAATATTGTGATGGGGTTCCTGCATGGCAGGCAGTTGGACTAGATGCCCCTTGAGGTCTCTTCCAACTCTATGATTCTGTGATTCTATGATTCTATGAAACAAACCACGTGTTCCCAGGTAGTCCTCAGAACCGGCTGATACACACAGATCCAATTGCTTTACCTTTCTCCGTCTTGCTCAGGGTTAAAATCCATTGAGGAAGCATGCTGTGATGTCATCTTCCCTCCGTTTTGCTGCTGGCCAACCAGAGAGAGAGGTGGGATGATGCCTGTCCCTGCACAACTCCTGATTGGCCAGTACCACAGATCAAGCACAGATTATGCCTCAGCATGCTTCCTCGTTGGATTTTAACCCTGCATGAGACAGAGAAAGGTAAAGCAATTGGATCTGCATCTATCAGCTGGTTCCGAGGACCAGCTGGGCTTGTGTGGTTCGTTTTGTAACCTAGTGGTTTCGAAATAAAATCCCCATCCCTAACCAAGACCCTTCCACTTAAGGTGTCTCTGCTTAGGAGCCCACACTCATAACAGCATCTAGCCTCCTGGCAGCCTTGCTTTAGGCTGCCCCAGCACACTCAAAACCACTCCAGCGTGAATTAAAGAGGGGTAATATATCTAAGCATAAATAAACAGCCCAACTAAATAAAGAGGTAGAGGTACGGTTCTACATCCTGCCTATTATTAGCCTTCTAGTCACATGCTTCCCAGCCTTCAGAGGAAGTCGAGGCAAAGGCTTTCTGATGATGGAGGGACTTGCTCCCCCCACTCCAACCCCTTCTTGGAACCTGCTCCCAGCTTTGAGTTGACTTCGACACAGATGAGGCCATATGGCTTATCAGCTGTTATGCAAGGATGCGAAACAGACAGGAGCCTGGGATCAGTGAAAAAATGGTAAGCTGCTTTTTAAGACGATGATTGCTAGGCATTGGATCCTCATGCCTATAAAAGCATAAGAGCATAAGAAGGGCCATCCTGGATCAGGCCAAAGGCCCATCTAGTCCAGCTTCCTGTACCTTACAGTGTCCCCAACAGACCCGTCTGGGAGTGCACTAAACTAGATCTCTGTCTCCTGATGCCACTCCCCTGCCTCTGGCCCTTGAAGGACCCTGGTTTTAAGCCTGGAGATAACACATTTCCATCATGGTTTGTAACCTGTGATGGACTTTTCTTCCAGGAATCTGTCCAATCCCCTTTTGAAGGCATCCAGGCCAGATGCCATCACCACATCCTGTGACAGGGATTTCCACAGACTAACAACACACTGGGTTAAAAATTATTTTCTTTTGTCTGTTCTCTCTCTCCCAGCCCTCAGTTTGAGTGGATGTCCCCTAGTTTCTGGTATTTTGTGAAAGGGAGAAAAGCATCCCTCTGATAAGTTGTAATTTGTTTGAAAAATAATTCTCACCATCATCTTGCTCTAGGTGCCACTTTTATTGCAAAAGATCAGGAAGTTAACAGAACACATAACAGAGAAAGACAAGAGACAAGCATTGGTGGTACCGTCCATCTGGAGAAACAGAGCCAGCAATTCTAATAGTGATTGCAAATAATAAGACCTGGGTCTGAAGACTACCCGCAGTGATCACAAGAGCCAGGACATGTCTAAAAGACCTGAGTCTGTAGACCAGCAATGATGGTCTCAAGAGTCAGGACATCCTAGGAACCTGGGTCTGGGGACCAGCAAAGATGGTCTCCAGAATCAGGCCCCCTCTAAAGGAGCTGGGGACTTGCTTAAATACCCTCTTCCCAGAGCCTGGAATCCCCCTACAGCAGCCACGCCTCTATGGCAGTGGTGTCAAACCTTTTGCACTCCAGATGTTTTGGACCACAACTCCCAGAATTCCGAGCCTAGATAGCCAATGGCAAAGGACTATGGGAGTTGTGGTCCAAAACATCTGGAGTGCCAAAGGTTCACCACCACTGCTCTATGGGAACCAGATCAAACTGGATCAGACCAGCCAGCTCCAGCCACGAAACCCCCTCCTTTCTCACCCCAGATGACCTCCATACATACATCTGCAAAGTGACATTTTGTACACACTTCCTCTTTTCCATGTTCTTGCAGTTAAGCTTCTTGTGGTTTTCGGCTCGCAGGTGTTGTGGAAGTTGTGCAACTTCTTGCCTTAAGTTCTGTGTCTCTCAGAGAATGCAGAAGTTTGTCAGTAAGCTGACACCCTTGTACATTTAATGCTATATTACTTAACCCATTTAGAGAATACCTAAAAATTCAGGCCTATTACCTCTGTCCACTTTACTCATGTCCTGCATTTTTGGTACAAAATGCATTATTTTGTATGCCTCAATCATATCCCCCCTCAGACACCTTTTTTTCCAGACTAAAGAGCCCCAAATGTAAGGTAGGTCCCTCAGCCCAGTAATCATAGAGTCATAGAATCATAGAGTTGGAAGAGACCTCAAGGGCCATCTAGTCCAACCCCCTGCCATGCAGGAACCCCATCACAATATTTCCGGCACATGTCCATCCAGATTCTGCTTAAAAACCTCCACATTTCAGTCGCTCTCTTTTGCACCTTTTCCAGTTCCACTATGTCTTTCTTGAGATGCGGTGACCAGAATT
>JAHTLZ010003179.1:7091-20118 GCA_023846285.1 Phrynocephalus versicolor | reverse complement strand
CTTTACACATTCTGTTAAATATACATAACATATGTTTTATCAACTTTACATATCTTGATTTCTTGGGTATTAATTTGCCCTGGGCATCCATAAAAATGCAGTGATATTTATTTGAAATTATTACCTACCAGGGGGTTGCGGTCCTTAAAACATTTGTTTTTGTCTTTCTCCCATCACGATGCATTTTTTCTTTTCCCTTTAAGGATGACACAAAATGGATTCTAGCCACAAGATGGATGCAAGCCATGTGATGGGATCCTGTAAATTCTTGGACAATTTCAACCAATAGCATGGCCAGGTGGCAGACTGGGCAGGTCTGGCAGCCACAGAGGGCATAAAAAGCTCTGGCAGCCCCCGTCCTCCTTGCAGTCTCCATTGGGAGTTAGGGTGGGATTGCTCTCTCTGTGACTCTAGCTTCAGTCCTGCAGCCTCCCTGTGTGCGTGTGTGCGTGCGTCTCGGTGAGTACCCTCCCCTGCCCCGCAGTGCAGTCCCTCTGCAGCTGCCTTGCACCCTGGGCAACGCCCGCCGCTGCCTTTGCAACCTCCCTGCGAACCTAGTATATACTGTGGCTCTACCAGCATCAATTTTTTAAAGTGTTTTCCTCTGGTCTGGGGCGTTGGGGGACGTCCATGCACAGAAATGCTTTAAAAATCGCACAAAAAGCGGGTAGAAATGAAAAACGAAAAAACAAAAAACAAAAATGAAAATTTTTCAAAAAATTCACGGAAAACAGAAATGAACAAAAACGGACCTCTCAACGACAAACGACAAACGAAACGCCTTTTTTTTCATTCGTGCCCATCTCTAGTTTGCAATAAAGTTTGGTGTTGAAAAGCAGTGCAGTAGGCACTGAGCAGGAAGCAAAGATATTAACACTTCACTTATTCAATTCTCATACATGAGGAAAAAGCAAGTGGGTAAGTTTAGGAGAAGTGTGTGTGTGTCATCACATTTCAAAACTTTTTTTTGTTGGGAAGGGGAAATTTTTACCTTCCCTCCCTCCCAAAATTTGCACTGCTTGCCCAATAAATATTTCCCACACCATACCAGAATTTTTTTAAAAAATGCCACTAGTACTGTTTGAATGCTAATTGTTACAGGTTCTCTACCAAGAGTGATAAGGAAGAGGAGGAATGTGTCAGAGGTATCCTGTTTATGAAATCTTGCAGCCATTGCCAATTGTTCAGTGGCATTTAATGGATAAAATTGGGGTGTGTTCATTTTGTCCTCAAGTAGGCAAGCAGGCAAGCAAACTGAGGGGAGCAGAGGAGGCAGACAGACAAAAAAGGAAGACCCTATGACAGTGATGGCGAACCTTTTAGAGACCGAGTGCCCAAACTGCGATTCAAAACCCACTAATTTTTCGCAAACTGCCAATACAGCAATTTAACCTGAATACAAGTGGCTGTGAAGGGGTGATATTTGGTGCCCACAGAAAGGACCTTACTCAAGTCCAGAGTTATTGTGCTGCTGTTCTAAACCTCGAGGACAGACAGAATGTCATAGGCAGAACTGAAGGGTTTGAGTGAAAAGCAGTTAGTTGGTGGTCACGAGATGGGTTCGGGTGAGGCAGCAGCAATATGCCAAGATGGGCAGGCAGGTGAGCAGGTGAAGAGCTGAGGTGGTGCAAATCAATGGGCAACCAAGTAAGCATAACCAAAATATTCTTCTAGCCTTTCAGGGGCCACTCCCCTTGCTTGACAGCCCCATTCTCAATCTGCTAAGCGCATTCCCATTGCACTGCACTGAACGGCACAGCAAGGGCCATTTGGTGAAATGATCAGAGCGGATGAAAAGGTGGACACTGGCATTAATTATTAATAACAGATACATTGATATATTTGAAAAAATGATAGAACCTAGATGAATAGACAAAATATAAAGGGTTGGTGATGTTTATTATTTACTTAATTTTATAGATTAGATAGGAGAGCTTAAGTCAAACTTACTGTTTTCACTGTTTTGTATTAGAAGAAAATCGATATAAATGTATGCCTATCATATACGGAGCTAGACAAATAGATTTTAAAATGTTTAGCATAATGAAGAATTAAGATTAATCAGGCTAGTTTGATATCATACTTTGTTATTTTTACTTTGTGTATTAGATGAAAATGGAGATAAGTAATGATAAATACAATGATAGAAAAGAAACATGTAAATGTGCAATACTTTAAGCATTTGGGCTGAAACATTGGGAAAATACTTGTATGGAAACTATGTAACATGACGACACACAAGCATTTTATCTGTTTTAACCTGTTATGTTTAGAAAATTTCCAAAAGTGGTCCTGTAAAACCTTATGCACTTGTGGCACTGAACACTCTTGAGCCTTGCCTTGGTCTCTTTGGGGCAACGTGTGTGTGTGTGTGTGTGTGTGTGTGCACGCATGCGTGCGTGCGTGTGTGCTTGGGCACCTTCATGACATGTGGGTGCATACAGAATAGAAACTGAGGAATTGACCCACACACCCCTTCCTGGCATTGGCTTTTTTATTATTTTTATTCTTGGCACCACCAGTCTCATCCAGCTACCGCATGTAACTTGAGGAAATAAGACCTCTGTCTAAAATCTGTATGATCAGAGTTTGGACAGGTTAAAGAAAAAAATTACCTATTAATTAAAAAAAAAAAAAACACCAGCCTGAGGTCTCTTGGTTTGTTGTGCGTTTGCGTGTTAGCATTTTTTTTTTAACATTTTCGCTCTGTGCAGTGAGAGGATGGGGTTGGAGAAGGGCGAATTTGTTCCGTTGAGTCCGCAGGAGTGAAACCACCGTCCTGCCTTGTAATTGATTTAAAAAAAGGTGGGCACAGGGTGGCACTAGCAGAAGTGGGAGGCAGGACAGGGCAGGCAGGCAGGAAGATGGGCAGATGAAGAGGAAGTGAGAACCAAGTAAAACACCACTTCCAGGCAGGCAGAATCTTCTAGTACTAGAGATATAACAGTGGCCCAAACTTTGCCTTTTTACCCTTCTTTTAAAAAAAATCTAATCAGTTGTAATATTTGGACTGAGTGTGCATTCTGGAGAGGTGATGAAGGTCTGCATAAAGATGGGCAAAAATATAGTGTTTTCCTTCTTTCATTTCATTTTTCCTTTTGTTTCATTTCGTTATTAACAAATTTTTAAAAGAATTTTTGGAATGAAACAAAACAAAACAAAACAAAGTGATTTGTTACACTATAAAATTGCTCCCCGAATGTTCAACCCCGAATCAACCCCGAATGTTCACTGGAAGAACATATTTTGAGGCTGAGGCTCCAGTACTTTGGCCACCTCATGAGGAGAGAGGAGCCCTTGAAAAAGTCCCTGATGTTGGGAAAGATGGAAGGCAAAAGGAAAAGAGGACAGCAGAGAATGAGATGGTTGGACGGTGTCATCGATGCAACCAATACGGATTTGACCAAACTCTGGGAGGTAGTGGAAGATAGGAAGGCCTGGCGAGCTCTGTTCCATGGGGTCATGAAGAGTCAGACATGACTGAATGACTGAACAACAACAACAAAGTTGCTCCCCTAGGTCCCTGAGGCACCAAATTTGGTGGGTAGATTCGTTGCACTCTTCCCGGTAAACCCTCCAAATTTGGAGAGGTTTGGGGTTCAGGGGGGTGAGTTATTAATCTCCAAAGTGGGTCCCCCATGGAAAAAGAGGAAGAGGAAATGTGTGGTATTTTAAACTCAAGCCTCATTCATCCCCTCTGTGCTGTGGAATGCGAAGGAGGGGGGTTTGAGGCGAGTGCTGAAATGATTCTGTTTTGTTCTATTTTTGCTTGCCTTTCCCTAAAGGAAGGAAATAAGCACAGGATCAGGGCCATAAATTTTCTCTTGCTCTTTTGTATGTATTTATTAATTTATATACAGCTGCATCTAGCTAGATGGCTACTCTGGGTGGTTTACAGAATTGAACAGATATCAAACCAACCAACAATGCAATAGATAAACAATCCAATAAGTAAAAACATACTCAGAGAGTGAAACTGGAGGGTTTTATTGCTTTATCGCTTAGCAACCCTTTCAAGCAAGATCTATCAGCACTTGCTTGAACACTCCTCCTTCGCATTCCACAGCACAGTGACAGAGGGGAATGAGGCTGGAGTTTTAAATGCCACATTATCCCTCTTCCTCTTTTTCCATGGGGGACCCAATTTGGAATTTAATAACTCAGCCCCTTGAACCCCAACCTTCTCCACATTTGGAGGGCTTGAAGTGAATAATCTATGGAAACTACCCACCAAATTTGGTTCCTCTATGACAAATCATTTCGTTTCTAGAGCCAAAAATATTGGTTTGTTTCATTTTGTCACAAAACACATTCTACCGTTTGGTTTTGTAACAAAACAACAAAATAGCATTTCATTTTTTTTTTATTTTGTGCCCATCTCGAGGCCTACATTTTGTGCATTGCTCAGAGTGTTACATCGGGATACAAGAGTTTAGGATAAGCTATTCCAATTTAGCAGCCCCCCCCAACATCACCAGCAAACCCCCCAACACCACCAGCTAAATGATTTGCCAAGTCTTTAGTAAGCCGCTAAATGAAGGAAGAGCTGTGTCAAGTAGAGATGGGCACGACTCAAAAAAAAATGGTGTTTTGTTTGTCGTTTGGTCGTTTAGGGGTCTGTTTCGGTTCGTTTTCATTTTCGTTGGGTTTTTCTAAAATTTTTCATTTTTGTTTTCGTTTCGTAATGAAACAAAAAATGAAAACGAAAATGAAAAATTGCTGTTTCGTTAGCATTCTTTTCAGTTCAATGCATTTGCCGCAATGAAAACGAAAAACACAGCAAAAATTTTCGTTTCGTTTCCGTTTCCGTTTTGTTTTTGAAAAATTTTCATTTCGTTTTCGTTACGTAATGAAATGAAAAACGAAAATGAAAACGAAAATTTCGCTGAGTTGTGCCCATCTCTAGTGTCAAGTAATCCAATGTCTGCATTTGTTGACCTCCCATACATCCTCCCTGCCAAGCACTGTGACTGGACAGTGGGTGGAGAAATTCTTGTCTCTGATTGCTTGTTAGGTCTGTCAGTAAGTAAACCTCATTTCCATCCACTCTCGTCCGCTTTCTATTACAATTCTGTGCGGTTTCTTTATTTCTTCATGTTGGAAGCAAGTTGCTAGGTTGTTTTCCCCTGGCTCCTCTTAGATGTTCAAAGAGTAACCTGCTTTGAGTCCTTCATTTTTGCTCCAAAACCGAATCTGACCATTCCACTTAGATCCAGAAAAATCACTCCAAACTGAGCCAATTCAGTGCAGAATTTGAGATTTCAAGTACAGCCTCAATTACAATTTGTGATCTCGGTAAAATACTGCTGCTAAGTTCTCTGGAGCAATCTGGAGGGAATTAAGTGCACTTATTCATCATGGGAACTCATCTGGAGTTAGATGCTTTAAAAATGCATTTACGTCTCATTTATGTCAAGGGAATTTTATGAACTTTATTTTCTCAGGAATGTGGCCTTTCCTTCACATGGTACGATATTTGGACTGTAGCTCTTTTTGTGGTGATTGGGTCATATACACTGCCTACGGGCAGATGTGTAAAAAATGAGTTTGGTTTTTAAAGCCCTTCACAAGGTGGAGCAAAGAGCCCGGGGCTATTAATGGGGCAGAGTGACCAACCCTTGGATCACTTGTGTTGAATCCCACATTCACACATTGTTGTGACGTGGGGTTTAGTTATTTCAGCAGTGATTTCAGCTCTTAGACATAGCAGGCTGGAGACAGCTTCTAGTGTAACAGCTCTTTATTCAGGGAGAGAACAAGACTGGGGACTGGGGAGAGGGAGCTACATTTATAGGAGCGAGGACTGGCTAGGAAAAGATACATTTTGGAGGGAACAATTACAACCAATCACAAAGCTGCCTTTTGGCAGAGACCAATAGGATTGAGGATCCAAATACAGCAACTTGAATAAACCAATAGGCCTGTTCCCTTTGAAACAGGAACAGAAACCAATAGGCCTGTTCCCTTTGGAACAGGAAGGCAGTTACTTCAACATAAGCAAGTACAGATCAATACACAACACACATCACCATTGGAAGCAAGAGATAAAAAGAAAGAAAGAAAAGGACAGGAAGATGGAGAGACGATGTGCTTTTCTTAAAAATGAACCTCCTTCACTTTTCCTGTGGCAAAGTCACTGATTAAATCATCCAAGTACAGTGGTACCTTGTAGAAAGGAATGAATTAATTCGTTCCAAATGAAATTCTGTTAAGCAAATTTTCCTTTATAAAAAATTCCCATAGGAATGCATTGAAAACAGATTAATCCCGAATCGTGACCATTTTTATGTTGTACAGATTGGCCTCATTGACGATTTCCCCTATCTCCGGAATTTTTTTTTATGTTGTACAGATTTTATGTTATACAAAGTGTTTGTTATATGAGGGTCCACTGTATTGTTGTGGTCACAGTATCACAAACAGGACAGAGAAACCAGATGGGAAAAAAGTAGATAAGTGTAGGGCCGTTGTGCTTCCTGAATTGAGAAGGAGCATGTCCACTGACTTAGGGCGCGGTCACACCAGTGTTCTCTGCATATATAAATTTCAGGCATTTTTTTTTCAGACAGTCACATGGTTTTTAATGTGCAGTTAGTGTCCTCTCTTCTGTGACGTATTTTCCTATTCTGGTTCTGTCTCTGCCTGTCTACTTCGCATTTTTCCTTTCTTTCTGGCTCTACTTTCCAAGGCTCTGTGGTGTTTAAGGTGTCGAAAAAGGGGAGCAACTGATTTTACTGCCTATTTTCTGTGTCCTGTCGTGGTTACAGAAGCAAATAAGTAAGCACTTTCAAGCGAAGTTTCTAAATCCAGCCCCTGGCGGTAGTTATTGAAACTTCACTGAAACTGCTGTTCAAGGGGTGCGGTCGGCCAGGAGCAGAATTTACTTCTCTTCATGTTTAGGATGCAATCTTTTTATGCGCAGTTAGCCGAAGGGAAACTACGGAGAAAACGCAGGTATGACCATGGCCTTATACAGTGCCTCACACATTCCCCTTCCTAGTGATTTCTTTAGGAAGCCACTGGGAGCTTTCTCCCGGTGGCAAGAAAAGAAAAAGAATAAAACAGAGAACTCTGCTATTTCCAATTCCTTCTATCCTCCTTCCACCATTTAGTTTATGACCTGTTTTTGTCACTTGCGTTCCTGTGAATGGGCTCTTCACAAAGAACAGGAAATGCAGAGATAGCATTATGGACCCAGGCAAGGGTAAACCTGGAGGTGTTCCAAACGTGCTCAGGGAAATGGCAGTGTTTATTCAGGGATGGAAGAGGGCAGAGGGCTCCTGCACATCCCTAGGTCACATATAGTAAATAACATACCGAAGATATGATGGAAGCCAACAGACTCATCTTCATGCGAAGAGATACTCAAACGCTCCCCACTTATTTTTCCTTCCAATGAAATTTCTTTGCTCAGGATTGTTTTCCTAAACAAATGGAATAACCCTCACAGGAAATCTTGTGGGATTTTCCATAAATGCCGTGGGTATATATTTATATGGTTGTGTGGGTGATGCTAGACTGATAAGAATGCAAGAACATAAGAACAGCCTTGCTGGAACAGGCCACAGCCCATCTAGTCCAGCATTCTGTCTCACAAAGTGGCTCACCGTTTGCTTCAGGGTATTCCCAAGCTGATGTCTTCACCTGCTTATGATTCCTCACAAATGGCATCTAGAGATATTCTGCCTCTCTCTCCAACCCGGAGGTTGTCCTTAGGCATCCATAATGATGACCATTGATACCCTTGTTCTCCATGAACTTGTCCAGTCCGTTCTTAAAGCTGTCAAAGCTGACAGCTGTCCCCACTTCTTCTGGCAGGGAGTTCCACAGACCAGGGATCCTCTGGGTGAAAAAGTACCTTCTCTTATTTGTTTGAGATATAGCACCCAAAAGTTTCATAGAGTGGCCCCTAGTTCTAGTGTTGTGCGATAGGAAAAACAGCTTTTCCTTATCTACTTTGTCCACACCGTGTATGATTTTATAAACTTCAATCAGGTCACCTCTTAGGCACTGTTGTTCAAGAGTGAAGAGGCCCAGCCATTGCAGGCTCAGATGGTAAGTAAGGTGTTCCAGTCCCCTAATCATTCTGGTTGCCCTCCCCTGCACTTTTTCCATTTCCATAATATTCTTCTGGAGGTATGGTGGCAAGAATTATGCACAAGGGCCTTACCATGGATTTATAAAGAGGCAAAATGACACTTGCTGAATTATTTTCCATAATCTTCCTAATGATCCATAGTAGAGATGGGCATGAAACGAACGTTTTTTCGTTTCCGTTATTCATTATTCGTTTTGTTACATAACAAAATGAATAATGAACATTATGATGAAATTGAAACGAACTGAATAGAACCACAAAAATTAGTTTTGTTACGTTTCATTTTTCATTAATGGCGGTGCGCAATGAAATGAGCTGTTTTAAATGTTAAAAAACACCCTGGACGTCCATAAAAACACTGCAATAATTATTTATACTGTCTGATAATACCTACCAGGGGGGTTGGGGTCCTTAAAACATTTGTTTTTGTCTTCTCCCATCACAATGTATCTTTATTTTCCCTTTAAGGATGACAAAATGGATGTCGCCAGCCACAAAATGGAGGCAAGCCATGTGATGGGATCATGTTCAACCAATAGCATGCCCAGGTTGCAGACTGGGTAGGTCTGGCAGCCACAGAGAGCATAAAAAGTTCTGGCAGCCCCCGCCCTCCTTGCAGTCTCCTGTGGGAGTTAGGGTGGGATTGCTGTCTCTGCGACTTGTTATTTTCACTTTAGGCCAGCCAGGCAGGTGTGTGTCCCTGTGTTCCTGCCGGCTGCAGCCTGGCTCTTAGGGGAGAGAAAGAAGAGATTTCGCTCTAGCTTCAGTCTTGCAGCCTCCCTGTGTGCGTGAATGCGTACCTCTCGGTGAGTACCCTCCCCTGCCCCGCAATGCAGTCACTCTGCAGCTGCCTTGCACCCTGGACAATGCCCACCACTGTCTTTGCAGCCTCCCTGTGTACCTAGTCTATACTGTGTCTCTGCCAGCATCATTTTTTTTAGTGTTTTCCCTCTGGTCTCAGGCGTTGGGGGATGCCCACACACAGAAATGCTTTAAAAATCATGCAAAAAGCGGGTAAAAATGAAAAACGAAAAACGAAAAAATGAAAATGAATTTTTTCCAAAAAAAATTGAAAAACAAAATGAACCGAAACAGACCCCCCTCAACGAAAAACAAAAAACGAAACACCATTTTTTCAGTTCGTGCCCATCTCTAATCCATAGTATTGAGTTTGCTTTTTTTTTTTTACCCTGCTACGGCACACTTGGTTGACCTGTCCACCAGGACACCAAGGTCCCTTTCCTGGTTTGTTGCAGAGAGTTCAGACCCCATCAGTTTATATATGAAATTGGGTTGGGCTTTTTTGCCCCAACATGCATCACTCTGCACTTGCTAATGTTGAAGCTCTTTTGTCACTGGTTTGCCCACTCCCCCAGTGTCAAGAGATCCCTCTGGAACTCCTCACAGTCTCCCCCAGTTTTTACTACCCTGTATAATTTAGTGTAGTCAGCAAATCTGGCTACCTTCCTATTTACTCCTACTTCTTGATCATTTATGAAGAGGTTGAAAAGCAAGGGTCCCAGTACTGAACCTTGGGGGACCCTACTCTTTACCTCCCTTCACTTGGAGAAGTGTCCATTTAGTCCATTTAGATGGCATCTTCCCTGTGAGCATTGTCTCAAAAGAGCAAAAGAAACACCTTTACTAGAGATGGGCACGAAATGAAAAAAAATGTTGTTATTTGTTATTTGTTATTTGTTTCATTATGTAATGAAACGAATAAAAAGAATTGTGATAAATTGGAATGAACTGAACAGAACCATGAAAATTAGGTTCGTTACATTTTGTTTTTGTTAACGGCGACACACAATGAAATGAGCTGTTTTTAAATGTTAAAAAACATCCCGAATATCCGTAAAAACCCAGTGATAATTATTTATTCTGCATGATAATACCTACCAATGGGGTTGGGGTCCTTAAAACATGCATTTATGTCTTTTCTCAGATTGCTGTATTTTTTTTTCCTTTAAGGGGAGTTAGGGGACATCGACCCAAAATGGCTCCCAGATGCCTAATATTGATTTCTTGGGTATTAAATCGCCCTGGGCATCCATAAAAATGCAGTGATATTTATTTGAAATTATTACCTACCAGGGGGTTGCGGTCCTTAAAACGTTTGTTTTTGCCTTTCTCCCATCACAATGTATTTTTTCTTTTCCCTTTAAGGATGACACAAAATGGACTCTAGCCACAAGATGGATGCAAGCCATGTGATGGGATCCTGTAAATTCTTGGACAATTTCAACCAATAGCATGCCCAGGTTGCAGACTGGGTAGGTGTGGCAGCCACAGAGGGCATAAAAAGCTTTGGCAGCCCCCGTCCTCCTTGCAGTCTGTGGTAGGAGTTAGGGTGGGATTGTTGTCTCTGCGACTCATTACTTTAGGCCAGCTAGGCAGGTGTGTGTATCTGTGTTCCTGCTGGCTGCAGCCTGGCTCTTAGGGGAGAGAAAGAAGAGATTTGTCTTGCAGTCTCCCTGTGTGCATGCATACCTCTCGGTGAGTACCCTCCCCTGCCCTGCAGTGCAGTCACTTTGCGGCTGCCTTATGCCCTGGGCAATGTCCACCACTGCCTTTGCAGCCTCCCTGCGAACCTAGTTTATACTGTGTCTCTGCCAGCATCATGTCTGCATGTGGAAATGCTTTAAGTCAGGCAAAAAAACGGGTAAAAATGAAAAACAAAAAAAATGAAATGAATTTTTTTCAAAAAATTCACAAAAAAATGAAAACGAACCTAAACGGACCCACAACAAGAAACAAAAAAAAAATCTCATTTTTTCGATTCATGCCCATCTCAAGCCTTTACCTTTTCTATACAGGATTCACTGGAAAAGGCATTAAAAGCATTTAATTGGGGTGTGGGGGCAGAAAAAGAGGTAAGAGGAAATGGCACCTTTTGTGGGAAGCCTGGGAAAGTCTTGGTGAGGAGTATCAGCATTAGAGATGGGTATTGTTTCAGAAGGGGGCTGGTTCTGAAATGAAACACAGCAACATAGTTGGTGCTTGGAATCCAGTCCCACCCTCTGGAACAAAATCAGCCAATGTCTTACCTTGTAGTTCGCGCTGGGCAAAACTCCAACCAGGAAGCAGCCTCTGATGCATCATCTTTCCCCCTCCCTGGCACTGGCCAATCAGACAGGGAGGTAGGATAATGGCTTGCACAGCTTCTGCTTCCTGGTTAGAGTTTCGCCCCTTGCAAGCTAAAGCAAGGTAAGACAGAGGTTGAGATTGTTCCAGAAGGTGGGTCTGAGTTCCGAGCACCAGTTATGCTGCCATGGTTCATTTCGGAACCAAAATGAACCCCCCCATCTCCAATCAACATGGAACAATTTGTAAAATCATGGGGGGGGGGGTAGGAGTTTGGCAAGCCACAGCCTACCTGCAATTCCGTGACATTTTTATGCCAGTAAATCCTATTGAACTCAAGAAGAATTGCTGCTCTGTAGAAATTAGAAGCAGGCAGAATGCTTTACATCAAAATACCACCAACACATCAACGCTAATCTTTTATTTCCATCCTCTGGCCATTTCTCCACCCCATGGCTAATACACAGTGAATTTCACTCCTTCATCATCTCCTGTTTTGCTTTCCTCTGAGCATGTGCTCCTTTTAAAACAACAAACAGAAATCATTGTATCCTGTGGTTTTTCCACAGTACGATGAGTGCATATATGCACAATCTCATCTGCACCACCACCTGCAAAACACGCCGCCTCTCCAGAAACATGTATTTGTATAACTGTATCAGTGTTCAGTTGGCTAGAGTGGCAAGATCACATTTTCAGTCGTTTTAAGCAATTACTTCAGGATCATTACTCCCTGCTCAGATTTCAAAAGAGCACAGAATTTGGTCCCTGCTGTTCCGCCACTCTGTCTGCTTCTCGGCCAAACCAGCACAGACTTTCTCTCTCAACGCCCCCTTCCCCTTGGGGGGGGGTAGGAGAAGACAACAGAATTGTCATGATCTTGTCAAAACACACAAGCGATTGGCCCTCAGCACAACCCAGTCCCTATGGCCTCATATGCAAAGAAGTCTCCTTATGAAACAGAGGGACTGTTCAGCAGACATGGCAAGCTTCACACAGCTGTCGCATGCAGGGGGCTGGTATTCCATCTAGAGATGGGCACGACTCAGAAAAATTGTTCGTTTTCGTTTTCGTTTTCATCTAGGGGTCCGTTTCGGCTCGTTTCTGTTTTCGTGAGCGAATTTTCAAAATTTTTCATTTTCATTTCGTTGCGTAACAAAAATGACAAATGAAAACGAAAACGAAAAATTTTTCGTTTCTTCCCATTTAGCTCCATTAAGTGCTTTTCCAGTAACGAAAAACGAAAATTGGCTCGAAATTAGTCGTTTTGTTTCTGTTTTCGTTCCAGTTTTGAGCCGTTTTTCATTTCGTTACGTAACAGAAACGAAAAACGAAAACGGAAATGAAAATTCCACTAAGTCGTGCCCATCTCTAATTCCATCATTTCCTGTGCAAGCCCCCTTTTAACAACCGGGGCCATGCTCGCTCTCTGACGAATGGCGTTTCAAACTATCTCAGACGGCGTCCCCTTGCTTCGTGAAGAAGTCTATGTTCCACATGGTACAAAGGGTAGGAAGTTCACAGAGGAGAAATGTGAGGGCCTAGGATAAATACTACATGAACCTGGAGATGCGTGCAGGGCCCTCAGGAGTTCAGCAAATGAAATGTCTATCGGTCTCTGACACCAGAGACGCTCTCGACAATTGGCGGCTTCATGCTTCATTATGCATGGATCAAATATATTGGTATGGCCTCAGGCTAACTCCCTGGTATACTCGAGTGATGCATGCCAGGCAGGGGTGGGGGAAGGAGTAGGCAAATCCTCTTTGCCCACAAATTATATGGGTGAAGAGAATATAGGGAAGAGGGGTGTGTGTGTGTGTGTGTGTGTGTGTGTGTGTGTGT
>JAHTLZ010003178.1:12302-26963 GCA_023846285.1 Phrynocephalus versicolor | reverse complement strand
GCTGCTACTATTAAAAATCAGACATTTAAAATAAATAAATTTCACATATTTCTGTGGTGATTTGGTGTGTTTTTTGACCACAATTTCTAAAGAAACATTGCGGTCGCCATATTGGGGTTCCGGTTCCGGTTTTCAGGGAGGCACAGCGTTTGTGCTCCGTTCCCTGTCTTCACTTGGTTTTTATTTATTTTACACTAATTATTCCTGTATTACTTATCTTGGAACACTACGATATTATTATTACTGGTCTACTAATCTTTTGGAGCACTACGGGAGAAAAAGCTGCTGCAGAGGAATCAGGCAAGTTGAGAGCTGACCTTGAAGACTTCAAGCTCCCCCGTTGTTGTTTTTGGCAGCGGAAGAAAGGAGGACTTTAAGAACTCACAAGGCCATAAAGCAAGATTTATTGTCTTTTAACTGGAACAACTTCAACAACCTCAACAATTTTAACAACTTTAAGAAACATACAGAAGAAACACAGGAGAGAGCCTCAATGCCATGAAATAGAGCTACTCCCTGGTGGAAACAGTGAGTCAGGAAACCAAATTGACTGGCTTTTTTCCCTACCCCATTCTTCTCCATTTTATCTCTATTTTATCTCTATTTTAACAACTCCGGAAATGGTGGCGCACATAGTTGCTGCAGCCCAGTGCTTTCCATGTCGGTTCTTTGTGTGTTTTTTTGTGTATGAGTTGTTTTTTATTCTGTGTACATTTTGTTCAGCGGACAAACTTTACAACCGGCAAGACCTTCTTAAGATAGGTGTGTGCTACAAGCAGAGTGTCACAGCTGAGTTTCTTAGATCACACAACATCCCAGAGAGCATAGCAAGAACCCCCGGTTCTCCATGGATTGTTATCCCTATGGGGAGGAGGTGGAGGCGGCGTAAAGAGAGGAAGCGGAAGCGAGGTTGCAGAGCTGGAGTGTTGACCAGACTATGGAAACAACCACATAAACCACCACTTCCCAGTCTCTACCTTACAAATGCAAGATCCTTGGCAAATAAGATGGACGAACTGAGGCTTCAGATTACAAGTAACAATATCATGAAGGATAGTTGCATTTTGTTAATTACAGAGACGTGGCTTCATGAAGGCATTCCAGACTCAGTGGTTGGGTTGTCAGGTTACACGGCACAGCGTCACGACAGAACAAAGGACTCTGGTAAAAGTAGAGGAGGAGGTCTCTCTGTGTATGTCAACAATAACTGGTGCACAAATACAGTGATCGTGGACAGACATTGCTCTCCAGATCTGGAGTACATGACTGTCAAATGTAGGCCCTTTTATCTACCAAGAGAGTTCTCTGTTGTCATGATTACAGCAGTTTATATTCCACCGGACGCAAACAGTAACTCAGCCATTGGACTCTTATATGACAGTATTAACCATCAACAGAGCACACACCCAAACGCGGTACACATTATAGCAGGGGATTTTAATCATGTGGATTTGAAAACAGCACTCCCCAAACTGTATCAACATGTCAAGTGTGCTACTAGAGAATCTAACACACTGGACAAGGTATATTCAAATATCAGGTTGGGCTACAGGGCCAGACCATTAGCACATTTGGGCCAATCTGATCACATGTCCTTGTTTTTGGTTCCTGCATATGTCCCCATCAGGAAAACTGCTCCTGCCACTATAAAGACTGTGAGAAGCTGGTCAATTGGTGCATCTCAGCAGCTTCAGGACTGCTTTGACAGGACTAGCTGGGATGTTTTTGAACATCAAGATTTGGAGATTTTCACAGACAGTGTTATGTGTTATATTAGGAACTGCATAGACACTGTTATGGTGAACAAACGTATCCGGATCTACCCAAATCGGAAGCCCTGGATGACTCAGAAAGTCCAGAGACTACTGAAAGTAAGGGATATCGCCTTCAGGTCTGGAGATAGGGCTTCTTACAGTATGGCCCTAGCGAACCTGAAGAGAGGAATTAGAGAGGCCAAACTGTACTACAAGAACAGGATTGAGCGGCATCTGGACAGTAATAACAACAGGAAAGTGTGGCAAGGAGTCCAGCATCTTACAAACTACAAGATAAACAATGGAGTTGTAGCGGGCGATGCAGCATTGGCAGAAGAGTTAAACATCTTTTTTGGCCGTTTTGAGGTGGAAGCACCAAAGGAAGCTGCACCACAGTCCCCAGTCCACAGCAGCTTTATCCTTAAAGTAGAGGAGCATGAGGTGAGGCGTATGCTGCGGGCGATCAACCCGAAGAAGGCTGCTGGACCCGATGGAATTCCTGGATGTGTGTTAAAAGACTGTGCAGATCAACTAGCTGGAGTCTTTACTAAGATCTTTAATCAGTCTCTGGCTCAATCTAGGGTTCCATCTTGTTTGAAGTCCTCCACCATAATTCCTGTACCTAAAAAATCTCATATCTCCAGTCTTAATGATTATCGACCAGTTGCACTTACTCCAGTGGTGATGAAATGTTTTGAAAAACTGGTCTGGAATTACATCACATCACTTCTCCCCCAGAGTTTTGACCCCTACCAGTTTGCATATCAAGCAAATAAATCTGCAGAGGATGCTGTAGCTACAGTCCTTCATGCTGCATTGTCACATCTGGAACAGCGGGGAAGCTATGCAAGACTGCTTTTCGTGGACTTTAGCTCAGCATTTAATACCATCCTCCCTCACAGACTGGTGGTTAAATTAGGGGATTTGGGATTTCCACATTCTATATGTATGTGGATAAAGAGTTTTTTGTCCGGACGTAGTCAGAGGGTTAGAGTAGGTCAATGTACATCTACGGATCTGAGTCTTAGTAGTGGCTCTCCACAGGGCTGCGTGCTGAGTCCACTGCTCTTTACTCTTTATACTTATGATTGTATTCCCGCCTATCATAACAACATTATAGTTAAGTTTGCGGATGACACCACGGTAGTGGGGCTTATCTCAGCAGGAGATGAGTCTGCTTATAGGGATGAGGTGGAGCGGTTGATTGAGTGGTGCAGAGAGAATAACTTGCTTCTGAACACATTAAAAACTAAGGAGCTCATAATAGATTACAGGAAGAAGAAAACAGATCTTCAACCACTATTCATCAGTGGGGACTGTGTAGAAAGGGTGACCGACTTCCGCTTGTTGGGAGTCCATATTGAGGAGAATTTAACCTGGAGTGTAAACACCTCTGAGCTGCTGAAAAAGGCCCAACAGAGACTGTACTTTCTGAGAGTGCTCAGGAAGAATAACATCACTCAGAGACTATTGGTGTCTTTTTATCATTGTGTAGTAGAAAGTGTACTGACGTACTGCATATGTGTGTGGTATGCCAGTTGCACGGTGGCTCAGAGGAAATCGCTCCAGCGGGTTATCAATATGGCACAGAAGATAATCGGATGCCCACTCCTCACATTGGAGGAATTACACAGCTCCCGCTGTCTTAAGAAAGCTCAGAATATTGTAGGAGATATTTCTCATCCTGGACACTCTCTGTTTGTACCATTACCATCAGGCAGAAGGTATAGATCTATTAGAACAAGGACAGAAAGATTCAGGAATAGTTTTTACCCAATAGCAGTAACCATGCTAAATTCTGTTAAAAATTAAATTGACGGGTAATATTAGTGTTGAATGTGTTACATATATATTGTTATGGGGGATTGTGTATGGCTGTTGTTGTTTTTAAATTGTAGTTTTTATAGACTGGGTATGAATGTTGCCAGGTGAAAGAATGTAGGGCTGTGTGTGTATGTTTGGTTTTTATGTCAGTTTTAAATGAGTGTAAGTGATGTTCAGCATGTGAATGTTGGAGTATCTGTATGGATGGTTTGTTCTTATATTGTAGATTTTACGTCTTAGATTTTTATGCTGGGTTTTGTGAATGACTGACTGGATAGCACTTTTAATCTCGTTGTATTTATACAATGACAATAAATTGCATTCCGATTCCGATTCCGATTCCGATTCCGATTGGATCCCCCCCCACCGCATGGCATACGAGACAGACGACGAGGATGACCCCCCCCAGCCTGGTACCAGCAGCCCAGGACAGGAGAGGGGGGGAAGGCCGGGGACCCCCCCCCCAGAAACCACCCCTCTGGTAGGTGTCCTCAGGCAGGCATATTTTCGCCTGCCTTTTTGGCCGGGAGTTTTTTTTTTTTTTTTTTTTTTTTTTACTTTTTAAAACTTTTTTTCTGTGCTGCTTGGCATCGTGCGATCACTGCAATGCCATTAACGACAACGAAAAACAAGACCCAATTTTTCTTTTTTCGGGTTGGGTTCGAGCTGGAACGGCGTAATTATCGTTACCGTTTCTGTTACGTAACGGAAACGATAACCAAAAACGGAAACAACAATTTCGCCGCTCCGTGCCAATGTCTACTTGCCAATAACAGCAATATCCCTCTTACTTCTCTCATTACTCAGGTTAGGTTTGCCAATTAGATCAATACCTCTTATCACGAAGCTACAGCTTACCAATTAGAGTAAGACACATAGTTATACACGTAGAAATGCATATTTATTTAGCCCTCCTATGTAACGCCTCTTTAACTATATTTGGGGAATTTCTTGCTGCACCACAAAGAAATGATGTAATCAGTTATGTTAATCAGCAATGGTAGAGGGGTTAATAATTGGAGGCCTTGCAGGAGATAGGAATAGAGTCTCTGCTGGTATGGACATCTCTCTCTCTCTCTCTCTCTCTCTCTCTCTCTCTCTCTCTCTCTCTCTCTCTCTCTCTGTGTGTGTGTGTGTGTGTGAGAGAGAGAGAGAGAGAGTTCAAAGTGCTTTCCCATTACTCCAGCATCCAGCTGCCCGTTAATCCTACACTAAAGTTGTCTAGCTTTAAATCCCAAATTTAATCTACAAGAGCAGAAGGACCTAAGTGCAATTCCTGGTCTCAGGCTGATTGATAGATTGCAGTCTCAAAGCAAAGCAAAAGCAAAGTGGTCTGCTTATATACCACCCCATACCACTTCAAGAAGTCTCTGGGCGGTTTACAGTTTTTTAATTACAGTATGCAGGCTACACTCCCCTCCCCCACCAAGCTGGGTACTCATTTTACGAACCTTGGAAGGATGGAAGGCTGAGTCAGCCATGAGCCAGCTACCTGGGATTGAACCCCAGGTTGTAAGCACAGTTTTACCTGCAGTACAGGCATTTATCAAGTGATTTAAAAGCCAGGAAATATAAAATCAGTAGTTGATCTCTAGAAGTCTTGGTTTAAAATATAGCCTTACTGTTACAAATTAGTTCTGGGCTAGGCTAGCCATCCTGTTGTCCTTCAGATGTTGTTGAATTGTTGAATTATAGAATAACTGAGTTAGAAGGGGCCTATAAAGCCATCAAGTCCAATGGCCAGATCAAGACAGGAATCCAAGTGAAAGCAAATCTGAGAGATGGTTGTCCAATTATCTCTTGAATGCCTCCAGTGTTAGATCATCAAACTTCAGCTTCTGTCTATCAGCTTTGGTCATGATAGCCAACGGTGCATAATTCTGGGAGTTCCAGTCAAACAACATCTGGAGGGCTGCAGTTTGCACCTCCCAGCTGGACACATTTTGAACATCTGGAAAGGGCTCATGAAAGACCCATGCTTAGGGAACAAATTTTCAATGAGCCAAAACAATTTGAAAGGAGTGTTTCTTGAATGTTTAAATCATCACCAGACTTTATTCAGCCAGAAAACACAAACAACCCCATTGTTCTGATGGTGGACATAACCTTCATAAAATCCTAAGAAAACAGCTTAATCAAAAGTAGATTTCTTCTCAGATACTTGACAGCAGCGCTCAAATATCCAGAAACACAAAGTAGTGCCTTTGGAAACTGAGTCAGACAAGACAGCAGTTTGATCTATCTAGAACCTCAGTTCTAGATAAATTGTTTATCTAGAACCTCAGATCTAGATAAACTGATTCTACATTTCAGTCCCTAGATACTATTAGACTACAGTTCCCTTAACCATACTTATTGAAAACATACAGAATAATATTCTCAAATTCATCTAAGAACCCAAAGCTGGGAAGGAAAGTTGTAACTGAATTCTGACAATTCAAGAGACATCTAGACAATCCTGGCTGGATAAAATTACAGTAAAATAAAATAAACAATAAAGAGCAAAACTGCCTCAGAAAATCCCCCAAAAATAATTTTGTTAGGGGAACAAAAGCATAGAAAAGTAAACACATTGACATTTGTAATGGAAGGTTTTCATTTTAAGAGTTCATGTCTTAATGATTTTTGTAACCTGCATGGTGCTTGAGGTTATTTTTTTTTAAACTACAAAAGACTGACAAATCTGAATGTCCTTCAAAGTCAAGTGGTGTGAGTCATTGAACCACTTCAACCACTCTTTATTCTTTGATGTAGAAAATACATTTTTGGAGCTGGTATTTGAATCAAAAACAAATGAATTAGTTGGAGGTATACACAGGTTTATCACAAATGCATGTTGTTTTGTTTTGCACTCTGCGAAACAAAGAAATTGCTGTGTGGGATAAGAGGTAACTATTAGGCATCAATTATCTGTTATTTGGCATGATATCTAGGCATTACATTAAATCATTATGTGAATGAATACCTGTAATTAGTCTGTGCTCCCATCAGGTGTTTTTTGTTTGTTTCCTTGTTTGCGTTGTTGGATGGGGGAAATGGTATTTAATGTTGGCATCAAAGTGCACTAAGCTAATAATGGAAAGAATTATTTCCCTCCTGTAAATTTTTCTTCAGTGTTCCTCAACTATTGAAAGAAACAAAGAAGAAGGTTCTAGAAATGTGACTGGACTAGGGATGGGCACAAAACAAAAAACAAAATGCTGTTTTGTCTTTTTGATACATAATAAAATGAAATGAAATGAAACGAAATGATGAAGCAGCATTTTGTTAAAGATGAAACGAAAGGGTTGTTTTTTCCCCATTAAAATGTACTGTTTTGTTTCCTCTGTAAAATGCCCTGGCCCGCCGCAGGTAAAAAAAATAAGCACTGAGTGGACCCACCAGTCAGCTGGTCAGCATGAGATAAGGGGGAAAAATAAATTACATTAAAAACCTCACTGAATCAGACTTCAGTATTTCTCATTCTCTTTTAAAAAGGTCCACAAACCTTAGAAATATAAAAATGGAATGTTTTTATTCATATGTTTTCACATATACAACTATGTTGATCAGCCTGAGCATTACAGAAAAAGAGTCTGGCAGCACCTTTAAAACAGACAGATTTATTTTTGCACAATCTGAAATCATAATGGGTTGTGTTATCTAAAATACTTGCCAGTAAAAAGTTGGTTGTAATTCACAAAAGCTCATGCTGAACCAAACATGTTGGTTATGACTGTCAGAATCTCCCTTTTGTCTTTAAAGGAGAATGAAAGGCAACAGAAATGGGCACCTTATGAAAAATGACACACTGTTTCATCGTTTCGTAAGTGTTCAAAACATTATGCAACAAAACAAATTGGGAAACAGTGTTTCCTTAGGAAATGAAACGAAACACTTTTCCCCTTTGAAAATGAAATGTTTTGTTACTCTGTAAAATGGCTTCCTCGTAAAAAGCTACCCACTAAATTTGGTTCCTCTAGGACCCAGGGGGAGCCATTTAATAGAGTAACAAATCATTTTGTAATTGCTTCATTTTGTTACTTTTTTTTTTACAAAATATTGTTCAAAAATGAAATGAAACAAACTGCTAGTAGAAACAAAATGAAACAAAACTCTGTTTTTCTGTTTCGTGCCCGTCCCTGGACTGGATGTACAGTATCTCAGAATCCAGGCCTGGTATTATAGCAAAGAAAAAAAGCAATATTGAGCCAAGAAAAGCTGAGACTAGAGAGGAAAGCAATTAAAGAATTATAAAATATAATCAGGTATAATGAAGGATGTGTTGCTGAAGACCAAGACTGTCCACACTCTTGTATTTGGAAGGGTGTGAAAGCTGGATAGTAAAGAAAGCTAACACAGAAAAAAAAATATCTGTTTGAAATGTGGTGCTGGAGAACAGCTTTGCAGATACCCTAGACCAGTGATGGCAAAACTTTTTAGACACAGAGTGCCCAAACTGTAATTCAAAGCCTCCTAAATTTTTTGCAAAGTGCCAATACAGTAATTTAACCTGTATACAGGTGGCTATGAAGGGGCAATGTCGGGTGCCCACAGAAAGGGCTCTGAGTGCCACCTTTGGCACCATGCCATAGGTTCGCCATCACTGCCCTAGACTGCCAGAAAGTCAGTCCAAGATCACATCAAGCCTGAACTATCTCTGGAAGCAAAGATGTTGAAACTGAGGTAGACCTACTTTGGACACATGATAAGAAGACAGGATTCTCTGGTACAGAAAGTCATGCTGTGAAAAGTTGACGGCATCAGGAAAAGAGGAAGACGAAATACAAGATGGACTGACTCCCTAAAGCAGGCATGTCCAAACTTTGGCCCTCCAGATGTTTTTGGACCACAACTTCCAGAATTCTAAGCTTAGATTGCCAATGGCAAAGGACTGTGGGAGTTGTGGTCCAAAACATCTGGAGGGCCGAAATTTGGCCATGCCTGCCCTAAAGGAAGCCACACACTTGAATTTTCAAGAGCTGAGCAGGGCAGCTGGGGACAGGTCATTTAGGAGTTCACTCATACGTAATGTCGCCATAAGTCAGAATCTTTTCCAACTAAACTGCATCTCTTAGGACTATCTATTGATTTTCTTGATGCCTATGAGCCCAAGACAGCTAAATCTATCATAGAAAAACAGATTAGGGATATTGACTTTCAGCACTCTATCTCAAGTGCACAGAAAACTTGCTCCATTCTGCATTTTGGACTAAACTTTAAATTTTCACAAAGTGCTCGATATCTGGAAAATCTAACTATCTCCAATTTGACATGTTTTCTCAAGAGCTCGATTTAACTGCCTTCAATCTCCAATTTTAGATGGGCGTTACTCTGGTGTCCCTTACAAAAACTGATTGTGTCCTTGTAATAACAAAAAAATTGAAACATTGAATCATGTCCTTTTTGTATGTAATTTTTATAGAAATGAGCGTATTAAATTACTCAAGCCCATAATGAGTCTCTTCCCAGGTAGGACGTTGAACTGGTATTTATAATATTTATTTAGTAACACAAACAAGGGGACCACTGAATCAGTGGCCAAGTTTCTTTTCTCTGCCCAAAGAATACGGAAGACAACCTTGGCCTCTGTTAGCTCTTAATATAATCATGAATTGCACAATGTTTGTATAACTCACTTTTACTACCTAAACTCTTTTAACTATCTTGAAATTTTGCAATGGTGTTACTCTTTTAAAACTACATGTATGTATTTTTATCTTATTGGTCGGGCCTGTGGCTGCAAATAAAGATTGTTGTTGACTAGACAGCACATAGCAACAAAAATGAGGAGGAGGATTCATTGCTCTACTGAGTAGAGATGGGCATGACTCAGCGAAATTTTTGTTTTTGTTTCGTTTTCGTTACACAACAAAAACTAAAACGAAAAATTTCCAGAAAACAAAACGAAAACGAAAACGAAATGAAAAATTTTGCCGTGTTTTTCGTTTTCGTTATGACAGACACATCACAATGAAAAGAATGCTAACGAAAATGAAAAATTTTTGTTTTTGTTTTGTTCTTTTTCATTTCGTTTTGTAACGAAAACGAAAATGAAAAATGCACAAAAAAAACCCTGAAAAATGAAAACGAACCGAAACGGACCCCTTAACGAAAAATGAAAAACGAAAAATTATTTTTTTGAGTCGTGCCCATCTCTACTACTGAGCTATCAATCATGAAGCATGTGCAGGTGACCAAGCTGTTTCTATAGAATGGAGCCCTCAGTTTACCTTTTTTTTTTTTTTTAACTCCAGGGATGTCACCAGCATGGTGAGTGCAACAGACAACACTTGGCATTTCTCTGACTGGGACAGGTTTATATGAAGCATCTCATGACTTTGAAACCTTTTGGAGAAACTGTATGACTTGCTGTGAAACACGCGCAGCAGAACATTGAAAGCACCAGAGTCAGATCATGAATGCAGTGCTACACCTAGCCTCTCATGCACATGCAATGCAAAGACTTTGTTGGCAGAGCTTGGGGTATGATTTTGCTTGTATATATCAGAGAGGGCTGTTTTTTTCAGAGCAGGGGTTTGAGGGGTACAAACACACCCGTAAAAAGCAATTTGCCCAAATCCTTGGACCTTCTTTTCATAACTTTTTGTAACTTGTGCTACTTTTTCTACAACTCTTGGCAAGGCCACAGTAGGTGGCGCCCATCAATGAATTCTATCCAGCCCTAGTCAGGTTTTCATTATAAGGGTTAATTGGAAAGTGTGAGCAGGGAGAATGTTTTAGTCCTTGATCATCCCCATCACCTGTTGCTTTTTCTGTGAGGCAAAGTATTGCCTGATAGGAGAGAGTTTTTCTTTCTTTCTTTCTTTCTTTCTTTCTTTCTTCCTATTGGTAATTGTATACTGCCAGACGTCGTGGCAAGTAGAGATGGCATGAACCAAGGAGAAGCAGGATCTGTTTTAGATCATTCCTCAATAAGCTTCTTAGGTGGACAATGACGATTGGTAATTGTAAAGTGCCAGATGTTGTGGCAAGTAGAGATGGCATGAATCAAGGGGAAGCAGGATCTGTTTTAGATCATTCCTCAATAAGCTTCTTAGGTGGACAATGACTTGAAGAAGATCATTAGATGTACACCTATTGTCCACCTAGTCAGACCAGCGTGGTGTGAAACCAAGGTAAAGTATAGCTTGGAATTCTTGCAGCACCTTCCCTCAGATGGATGAGGCATCTTGGATGAGTAGCAAAATGTTTCACTCTCACAAGAAAAGAGGTCAAATTGCCATGACTCAACTTCTGGATAACCTTACCTGGGTGATGGAGAATCTTCACAGACATATATTCTACATGGTTACAGGGTTAGGTCTGAAGAGGACAATAGTCCTGTTTCTGCATAGACTGTTAAGGAGCCCCGTGGTGCAGGGGTTAAATGCCGGTACTGCAGGTAAAACTGTGCTCACGACCTGGGGTTCAGTCCCAGATAGCCGGCTCGTGGTTGACTCATTCTTCTATCCTTCCAAGGTTGGTAAAATGAGTACCCAGCTTGATGGTGGGGGTCACTTCATCAGTGTGCTGAAGCTGTTTGGATGAGCAGCAAAACATTTCTATCTCTTAAGAAAAAAAAAGTCCAGTAGCCATGACTCAACTTCCAGATAAACTCACCTGGATGACTGAGAATCTTCACAGACATATTGCTATAGGCCGGTATATAAGCAGAACATTTTACATATGGGCAAGAATCTAGATTTTCCAGCATTCTTGCTCACATGTAGATAGTCTCTTCTTTGATCTCCAGTGTTCTAACCAAGAGAGGATGATGGAAGGAGTAGGGTTAGGTGCTCCATCGTCAGCATGTCCACAGTGTCAGACTGAATAACACCTGAATGGGGCTTTACTGCTGAACTGCTCCCACAGCTTTGAACATTTTCCATCAATCTTTGGTCTTCTTAGAGTTCTTTCAGGCCCAGGACAGAAAGAATGGGGGTTACTTCACATCCTACCTTCTTCCGCGATTATGTTTGTACCATGACAGCGTTGCTCGCAGTCACGTGGTTTTGTCCCTGTTCAGTCCCTGTTTCCATTTACTCATGGTTATGATAACTTGTCTCATGACAAGTGTTACTTCACTGCCTTGTTTTGTGACAAGATCTGCTTTTTGGGGGGGGGGACTTTAAAATAAAGGGTGCACCACATCCCCTGTGCTTTGTCTGTTCGAAATGTCGATCCACAGCACTCAAAAGTATGAGAGAAACGGACGGACGCAAGTTCATGAGCGGAAGATTGCCTTTGTTGCGTGACAGTTGTTACCTCACAGGACCTTGTCCCAGAACAGGAACAGAGGCAAAAGAATTCCCCAGCCCAGGGGCAGGTACGGCTTGTCATGCTCTGTTCTCAGTTCTGGGGGCGTGGTCGAGACAACTTTTTGCTGTCACAAGCAGGACAGCAAGGAGGGACAAACGGGATATGAAGTAACCGCCAATGTCTCCCACGTCATAGATCTGTGAGTAGACGGAAGCTTCCTTAGCATGCAGTTTAATAAGGTCAAGCTCTATGGAGCAGGCAAGGAAAAAAAACAAGGAAAAAGCCATTATATTTTGACCTTTATTTTTTCCAACAAAGCCAGCTTCTGCAGTAGCTTTCTTTGGAGGAGAAGGATAGTGAGAGATCCTGTTATGACAGCCTCTGGGTTCATTGGCTGTTCGCCTTTGTCTGACATCTATTTTAACACTCCATGATTCATGATCCCTGTAAAAATTTAGAAGAAAGAGATCTGTTACTGGTGATGAAAACTGTCTTTATGTACATTATAACTTGCTCATCAGCCCTTTCCCTTATTATTATTATTATTTTTTCAGTGTCTCAAAGAGATCACACAGAAGCCTTCTGCCTTTTTATGCAAAATCCTTCAGAAATATACTGGCCAGACATCTGAATCCCCGATTGTCTTTCATTTCCCTTTTCTCAAACAATGAAAACTGATGTTTTCACCAACTACAGAATGCATAGCCTAAGACTTACCCACACAAGAGTCAGTAAAAATATAGGAAGCGATCTGTGTACTACCTCCTATCTTCTGGATCTCTAGTGATTAACTTCATTTGAACACAAGAGCTGAAATCCTATTGATTAGCATCTAAAGTGACACTAGAGAAGGCCCATTGGAATCAATGGGAGCTACAGAGAAGTTGATGCATCAAATTCCAACTGATTTTTTAGGCCTAGCCTAATGTGATTTGCTCAACTGAGTTAGTGCCAGTAAGTTGCTCAACTGAGTTAGTGCCAGTGATTTGCTCAACTGAGTTAGTGCCAGTAAGTTGGATCTAGATTAGAAATGGGCAGTTTGGGCACACACAAAAAAGAAAAATGAAATGCTATTTTGTCATTTCATTAGGTAACAAATTACTTACAGTAGGATGCTTTTCGTTTAGTCACAAAACATCATTTCCTCCCTCTAGAATGAAATGATTTGTCCTAGAGGAATCAATGGCAGGGGAGCTCAAGCTCTTCCCTGTAAGCTCCCCAAATTTGGAACGGTTTGGGGGTCAGGGTCTGAGTTATTAAGCTCCAAAGGGGGTGCCCCTAGGGAAAAAATCTTTCTAATTGAGTCAGAAGCCGATTGGGCAAGCAATTAGCGCCACCACAACCTGGCTTCCAAATCCAATCAGAAAGATTTCTTTCCTAGGGGCATCCCCTTTGGAGCTTAATAACTCAGCCCCCTGACCCCCCCTCCAAACCTTTCCAAATTCCAGGGGCTTACCTTGAATGGCTTGAGGAAGCTCCCGAGCCATTTTGGTCCTATATGATCCAGGGGCGCATAGCATTTCATTTCAATTCATATCGTATCATAATGAAACTACTTTAAAAATTTGTCACAAATGAAATGAAACAAAACTACCGAAGAAACGAAATGAAACGAAACACTATTTTTCTGTTTTGTGCCCATCTCTAATCCAGATTTAACCATGCTTTGAGTTGGTCAAGGAAGATCAATAGGGAGAGTTAGTCATGCCTAACATTTACCATTGTGTGTCATCAAAAACTATTGATTTCCTGTACTTCAACTTACATGCTGTCTCAGTACAAGGAAAGGAATAATACTGTGAACTGCGTAGATTGTTCTATGAATAGTCGGGATGGAGTGGGAACAAGTCCCTGCCCTTTTTCCAGGGGTGAAAGTGACCTTTTCCATAAAGATTAGGAAAGGAGAGTTAAAAAGAGACTTACTGAATATGTGCTTGTAAGGAATAAGGGTAAAGTTCCAGTGAAACAATCAACTGAATTCTGGAAGGGAGGATAACAAGGGACAATATTGTTTAAGAGGTCCCATTGGTGGAAAGGAGCACTGTTTAGTTTTATTTTTATCTTTTTTATATATGTTTTGTATTTTATATTTTGTATTTTGTATGTTGCATTGTTTTATAAAATTTAATAAAAAGTTGCCTTTTAAAAAGTGACCTTTTCCATATTTCTGGAGACAAAGCTGCACACAAAAAGGTGCAAGTTAGGCACAGAAATGTGAGTAACAAAATTGCATTGAGCACATCCAGGGAAACCATTGCATAGCATGTGCACAATGGTGGGAATGAGGATCCATGTGTGTGTTTTGGGGGAGTGTGCACAGAAATGTACGTGTGGTGGGATTTACATTTTGTGGGTTTCTTTTTTCCATAATGACTTTACCACATTTGCAAACTCATGTAAAAAAAAACAGTTTGGAACAAGCATGAGAAATGCAAAGGAATTCTAAATGTGAACGCACCATCTTTATTCCTCCCCACCTGCTACCAAAATGACTTACAAACGTGCATCAAGGGACCTTTGGCTGCCATTGCAGTAATTTAACCTTCCCTTGAAGACCATACTGTGGTTGGGAAGAAAGCCTCTACAATATTCCTGGAGAATAACAATTGCAGATTTTTATTTGGGCAGCTATGGAAAACTATATCTTTAAATAATTTTAAGTCTATAAGTCTATAATTTGCCCTTGTGGGTTTGCCTTTAGTTTTTAAGTTATCTGTTTTTTTAATATATTTAATACTTTATATTTTATGGTTATTGTAAACTACCCAGAGTTTCTTCTGGAAGACTGGTGGTACATAAATAAATAAATAAATAAATAAATAAATAAATAAATAAATAAATA
>JAHTLZ010003177.1:0-12724 GCA_023846285.1 Phrynocephalus versicolor | reverse complement strand
AGATCTATACCTTCTGCCTGATGGTAATGGTACAAACAGAGAGTGTCTTTCTGATGTGTCTTTCTGATGTGTAACCTATGTTGTAGGCAAGTATTTTCCGTTGGAACATAATACAGAGAAAGAGAATGGTTTCCCATTGGCAAAGGTGTCAGACAAGAGCGCCATGTAGCTCCTCATCTGTTCAATCTAGATGCAGAATATGCAGAACGTGCAAAGCCAAACTAGATTCATAAGAAGAAGGATTTTTAAAAATAGTGGAGAAAAACATCAGAGGCTGTTGAGGACAGGACAATTCAGGTCACCAGAAGTCGGAGGTGACTTGACTACACATAACAACAAAAGTATTCCTTACTCTTTTAAGACAGCCCTTAGTCTTGTGATCTTTATATTATCATTTTTTACAGGACCTTGCCTATGTTTTACTGAAGAAATCCTAGACAATCCTTACGTAATAACATGAAATAAATAAAACGTTCTGCCTACTCCAACCAGTTGGAATTTCTCGAAATCCCCTAAAGCTCAAATGCTTTTCTCAACCATGGAAACTTTGGAAGTTTCAGTCAGCCTTGACTCCAGTGCTGTAATTTTTGATCCTACAAATGTTTTGAACTTCAGGTCTCAGAAGCCACAGCCAGCATAGTCTACAGGCAAAGGATTCTGGGTAGTGGAGGGTGGCTGGGATCTAAAGAGTAGCACAAAGTGTGTAAACAGTGAACCACCCTAACTATCCCAGCCATTTTGTTGGAGGTGAAAGACTTTCAAGAGCTTGTGTCAGGAAAAAACAGATGGTCTCCCTGTTACGTGTGTTGAATTCCCATGCATTATACATTACTAGTCCACTTTGAACAGATTTGCCAGATGTTAGGATCTGTCCAGGGCACCTGAGATTTAATCACAAATTTCCTTCTCTGACATTTTATATTGGCTTCAAAACAATGCTTAAAAGTGTGTCTTTCTATGCATGTGTGTGTGTTACCAAATGATGAGAGGTGGCAGCACCGTCTCGGAGAAAGGAGCGTTGGGTTAAGGGTCCTGTCCACAGTCTTCTTGAAGCATTCTCTGGTGTGTGTGTGTGGGGGGGGTTGGGAGGTTTCTTTTGTTGTTTTTTTACTATGCCAGCTGTGCAGTTTGGAGAATTATAACTCCAAAAAAGTAGCTGTCCCAAACTGTAGTCTCTTCATGTACACCTTTCCTCTTGGTACCTCAGAGTCCAAAGGAGCACACCTTCCAATGACTCGTGTGGAAGAAAGCATCAGTTGCCATCCTGGTTGAGCTTTCTACCTGGAAGTCATACAACAAAGATTTCATACACCAAAGTATTTCAGGACCGTTCCCATGACACTGTCTCTGATTGATAAGACTTGTTAAAATGTCTAGGAGTACTGGTATTGTGTTCCAGAATTGTCTGTCTGTCTGTCTGTCTGTCTGTCTGTCTGTCTGTCTGTCTCTCTGTCTATCTATCTATCTATCTATCTATCTATCTATCTATCTATCTATCTATCTATCTATCTATCTATCTATCTATTTTTAAGTTTATATACCACACCAATTTTCCCAAAGGAACTCTGGGCAGTTTACAAACAGGGCAACACAAACCATTAAAATCACCACAATTCAATTCAGATAATACACAACACAAAGAGGGGAGAAAAAAAACCGAGTCTGGCAAGAGGCATAGCAAATACTAACAAAAACAACAAATCACAAAAGGGCAGATGTTTATTATGTTTACTTAATATATGTAAAATTTTGACATCTGACATATCTTAGGGTGAGGGAGCCCATTCTGTATTTTATTTCTTTATGGATTCATCAGATGGGGCATGAGCAGTTTGTATGGGTGTGGGTGTGTGCATGTGTGCGTGCATGCATGTGTGTGTGTGTGTTCTGCATTCCTTTCCCTTCTTAATAAAATCACAGATCTCATTTCATCCTTTTCTACCTCATTATTTCCATTTTTTTCCTGAAATCTAAATTTTGCCCCATTCAGAGAAGCAATCAAAGGCCAACTGGCTGCTAATGGCACAAGGAAAACAGCCAAGCCAAAAGTGACAGGATAAAATTGGTACATTCGGCATGGTGTGACTATTTCATCCACTCAGTGTGAAGGTCTCATTGACATGTGGAATTATACTTTTCCAGCCGAAGACCTCCATGTTGCCTTTGATACCTGGGTGAACCTGCTGGCTTCTCAGGCAGTCAGAGTCTCATTTTTCCTAATTTGCTGTGCGTTGGCTATTTCTCTAAAAGAACTCCACAGATATTTGGAACGGCAATCTTGTGTTTTTCAGCGTTCATTCAATCCATCCACCCACACCATTCAGTGTTAGCAACAGCTGTGTTATACAGGTGATAACATCTCATGATGAGTGAGATGGATTCAACCCAAATGGTTTCCATCTTAATTGTGAGGTCCCGTCTCAAGGGGGTGAGTGGGAGTGAGGCGATGCCAGCTACAGAAATACCGTCCCTCCAAAAAGCGTGCCTTCGTCTTTAATATTGTCTTTTAATGAATTAAGCCACCTAGAGATGTTTTCAGGAGAAAGGTGGGCTTAAAATAAAAAATAATTTAAAAATAATTATTTTAAATTTACAGTGCCAGACAGGACCCTGAGGTTATCATAATCTAGCCCCTGTCAAAGAGATACCATGGGAAATCAAACACCCAACCGTTGGCTCCACAGTCAGATCTATAAACAACTGAGCTATCATGTAATTAGAGATGGGCACGACTTAGCGGTATTTTCGTTTTCGTTTTCATTTTTCGTTTCTGTTACGTAACGAAACGAAAAACGAAAAACGGCTCAGAACTGGAATGAAAAAGGAAACGAAACGACTAATTTCGAGCCAATTTTCGTTTTTCGTTACTGGAAAAACACATAATGGAGCTAAATGGGAAGAAATGAAAAAAATTTCGTTTTCGTTTCCGTTTTTTGTTTTCGTTACGTAACGAAACGAAAACGAAAAATTTTGAAATTAGCTCACGAAAACGGAAACGAGCCGAAACGGACCCCTAGCCGAAAACGAAAACGAAAACGAACAATTTTTCTGAGTCGTGCCCATCTCTACATGTAATTATTTAGCTTATGGAGCACTGGCAAAGCTCAGCCTGATTGCAAGCCAAAGGACTGAAACATTGTAATTCGCAATGAGCTGCAGCTGTCATTCTCAAGGAGGCACACACATGTGCTGGTATTCTAGGGAACTGCCTTTGGACTCACTCTTAGTACCATCATTGCGACTAAGGGTTAAAGTACAAAATAGCAGAGCGTAGTTAGAATGGGCTTTCTGCCTTTGGGTAAGACATGCATTATTTATTCTTTGTGGACTGGTGAAGCTACTTGGATGAGTAGTGAAACGTTTCAATCTCACAAGAAAAGAAGTCCTGTTGCAGGATTCAGCTTCCAGATCTTCTTTATGTTGTGCTCTGTGTCGGCTCAGAAGTTGGTTTACTGTTACTTGAGGCCCCAAAGTTGTAAATACAGTGAACCCTAGTATAACAAGTGGTTTGTTTGACAGAAAATCCACTTAAAGGAAAAAAAAATTCCGTAGATGGGGGAAATAGCTTAACAGAATTGCCTATGAGGCAAATCCGTACAACAGAAAAACGGTCACAATTAGAGATTAATATGTTGGGGGTTTTTTTGGTTGAACGTTTTATTTATTTATTTATTTATTTATTATATTTTTTATTTAAAAAGTATACAAATTACATAACAAAAGACAAACATCAACAACAGTGCACCCCTTCACCAACAGGATCACTCTTCATATTTACATTCATTATCCTCCCCTTCAGAACAAATTGATTGTTGCGCAGAAGCCTTACCCTTATCCCGTACAAGCACATATTTAATAAATCATAGAAAATATCTCTTTTTAACACTCCTTTTTTAACCTTTAGAGAACATGTCAATTTATCATTTAAAGCAATATTCCATATTTCATTATACCATTATTCTAAGCATAGTTCATATTTAGATTTCCAATTTCTAGCAATTATTAATCTAGCCGCTGTCAACAAATTTGTAACCAACTCTTTAGTTTTAACATCATAACTATAATCCACAAATATTGATAACAGAGCAATTTCAGATTTGGGCTCTATAGTCATTTCTAATATATCACTTAGTTCTTTAAAAATACATTTCCAAAATTTCTTTATTGTTTTACATTCCCACCACAAATGATAAAAGGTACCAATCTTATTATCACATTTCCAACAAAGCTTAGAAAAATTTGCATTCATTTTATTCAATTTCACTGGTGTAAAATACCATCTTAAACTTATTTTAAATAAATTTTCCTTTATTCTAACAGACATAGATTTAAGTATTCTCATTCTCCACATTTTAGCCCAGTCTTCTTCTCTTATTTCTTTTTTAAAATCTTGTTCCCACAATAATTTCGATCCAGATCCTCCCCTATTTTCATCTAAATCCGAAATAATTTTATATAGTTTACTAACAATACCTTTTACTACAATTTCCTTCTGAGTATCCTCGTACAAAAAATAAGAGTTCCTCATATTTTGTGTACTCTCTGCATTTATTATTTTTCTTTATCCAAGTATCAGTCCATTTCTCTAAATGTATAAAATTAAACCAAGATATATCCCTACCTTGGAGAATTTCCTTCATTTATACTTTCTCTCTCATCTTGCCTATCCAATCTTTCAATCTATTCACTTGTTTATCCCTAAATACTTTTTTGAAAACTTTCAAATTTATAGGGAAATTCTCCATTTCAGTTACAGATCTCAATGGTGAGTCTGAGGGACATAATTTTTTTTATATAAGTACCATGCATTTAAGATAGATCTAAGAAAGGGGTTATTAATATCATTTAATTTTGATTTCTTAATAGTGTCAAATAAGTACTTTTCAATATCCTCCTTTATTTCTGGTGATTCCATTTTCCACCATATTAATCTTTCTGGACTATACACAATAGAGAGATTAATATGTTTTCAATGCATTCCTATGGGAAATTTGTACAAAGGAAAATTTGCTTAACAGAATTTCATTTGGAACAAATTAATTCCTTTATGCAAGATACCTCTGTACTAACTTAGTTTAAATAGGCTTTACTACTTTCTTCTTGAGATTACATGTACAGTGAACCCTCGAATAATAAGCAGTTTAACAGAAATTCCACTTAAAGGAAAAAATTTCCAGAGATAGGGAGAAATCGCTTAACAGAATCATCTATGGGGCGAAACCGTACAACAGGAAAACGATTGCAGTTAGGGATTAATCCATTTTCAATGCATTCCTATGGGAAATTTGTACAAAGGAAATTTTGCTTAACAGCATTTCATTTGGAACGAATTAATTCCTTTATACAAGATACCACTGTATTTCCAAACTGTTCCAAGCCTACTTCTATAATGACCTTCCTTGGCACCTTAGTTGTTCTCCTTCAAACAGTTATTAAATTTCTAATTTAATAACCAAATAACACTTGGTTATTCAGGCAGCCATTTCCACAGGCTAATATGTGACCCTAACATCTACCAACAATGATTTAATTCTCTCCACCCAAAATTGAACTGTTATGATGATTATGTCATTTAATTGTATTTTAATGTAATTTGAGTCATCTTGTAGTTTGTTATTCTTGGTTATGTTTTGTGTTTTGTACACATGTGGTAAACCGCCCAGAATGCCCTCATTGACAGATGGGCAGTATAGAAATCTAATCTAATCTAATCTAATCTAATCTAATCTAATCTAATCTAATCTATTTTTTATCATTTTTGTTTCTTCCTGTTCTTTGGATAACATAGAATAAGAACATAAGAACATAAGAAGAGTCATGCTGGATCAGGCCGAAGGCCCATCTAGTCCAGCTTCCTGTATCTCACAGTGGCCCCACCAGATGTGTCTGGGAGCACACAGGACTAGATCTCCGTCTCCTGATACCACTCCCCTGCATCTGGCCTTTGAACTACCCTGGTTTTAAGACTGGAGATTACACATCTCCATCATGGTTTGTAACCAGTGATGGACTTTTCCTCCAGGGATCTGTCCAATCCCCTTTTGAAGGCATTCAGGCCAGAGGCCATCACCGCATCCTGTGGCAGGGCGTTCCACAGACTAACAACGTGCTCGGTGAAAAAATATTTTCTTTTGTCTGTTCTCACTCTCCCAGCTCTCAATTTGAATGTATGTCCCCTAGTTCTGGTATTTTGAGTGTATGTAATGTTTATTAAGAACATGCATTAGAAGGTGGGTCCTAAAGATTTAATGCCTCGGTCACCCGGGGAGTTGAATGGTGAATGGGCTTGATTTTTTGCTCTGGAGATTCAGTTCTTTAGAATGCCAAAGATGGTGTTGCTACCCTGCAGTGCATATCTGAGTGAGCAAAACAGCAATAGCAAGGAAACTTAGCACTTTAGGCCTTTTTGGCTTTTTGCCACTTTAGTCCTGTACACATCTAAACATCTGTGAGGCTGGCAGTGTTTCTGCTCTTTTTTCCAAGCATGGCTGTCTCTAATAGAGATGGGCACGACTAGGGAAAATGACGTTTTCAAGTTGTCGTGTGTCGGAGGCGGCCCATTTCGGCTCGTTTCCGTTTTTCGCGAAACTTCGCAAAAAATAGTCGTTTCGTTTTTCGTTTTTTCGTCTGTCGTTATACTGGTTTGGGGGGGTAGAGGGCTCCTGGAGGCAGCTCTGTGGGGTGGGTGCCTCCTCTGGCCCGCTATGAAGGGAAGCGGGCTCCTGGAGGCACCTATTTTTTTTGGGGGGGGGGTGCCTCCTATCCTCACCCGCTAGGAAGGAAGGGAAAGCAGGCTCCTGGAGACCCCCCATGGCATGGGGGCCTCCTCTCCTCACCTGCTGCAAAAGGGCATGCATAGCCATATGGATATGCATACCAAGTTGCAGACACAGCAGACTGGCAGAGGCACCCCTCTTTTTGGGGTGTCTTCCCTGCATCAGTCAGGCCTCGACGGGCATGGTTTGCATGGCACACATGCTGCCGAGCCAAGCCTGCAGGAGTCAGCCAGAGCCACAAGTGACAAACTGGCAGACTCTCTGCATCCGCTGTGTCTCACCAAGAAGGGAAGCGTACTTGCATAGTAGTGCAATGCAAGTACAGATCTGGCTTAGGGGACAGGGCTAGCGCAAGGGCTAGGGTTAGGCTAGTTACTGGTGAGGTTAGGGTGGGGTATTGGGGTGCACCCCTGGGTGCCTCTCTGACCCACTAAGAGGACAGTGTACTGTGGCGTATGGGTAAGGGACTAAGGGTTAGGGTTAGGGTTAGGGCTAGGGCAGGGTTTAGTGGGCTTTTTGGCACATCCCAGAAGTCTCAGTGGCCAAGTGGCCATGCAATTGGTGGAATGGCTCCAAAAATTTGCATGGTCCACTCCCATGGCCAGCCCATCATTGCACAGGTGTAAAAAATAAAATAAAATAAAATAAAATAAAATCAATTGGAGAGAGGACAGAGGAGACATTTTGTTGCAAGAAAAACCCACTGCTACTGTAAAAATTCTGGCAGTTTTAAAATAGCAATTTTCGCATGTTTCTGTGTGGTGCTTGTGTGTTTTTGGACCACGATTTCAAAAAAAATATTGCGGTCGCCGCCCCATTTTCAATCCCCCGCCCGCACCGCATGGTGAGTCCGGCTTGTTGCTTGCGACGAGTCCCCAGCAGCCCAGGACAGGAGAGGGGGGGAGGCCAAGGACCCCCCCCCCCCAGACACCCCCCCTCGGGTAGGTGCCCTCTCAGGCAGGCATATTTTCACCTGCTTTTTGGGCCAGGAATCGGGGTTTTTAAAACTTTTTTTCTGTGCCGCTTGAATGGCGGCGAGGCGGCGACTTTGGCGGGACAACGAGGATGCCCGCCCCCAGCGCAGCCCAGGAGGGACAGGAGGAGAGGGGGGAGGCCGGGGACCCCCCCCAGAAACCACCCCTCTGATAGGTGCACTCTCAGGCAGGCATATTTTCGCCTGCTTTTTGGGCCGGGAATCGGGTTTTTTTTAAAACTTTTAAAAACTTTTTTCTGTGCCGCTTGGCATCGCGGGATCACCGCGATGCCAGGAACGACAATGACAAATCAGACCCAATTATTCTTTAGTCGGTTCGAGTTCAAGTTCTGGCGGAGTAATTCCCGTTACCGTTTCCGTTACGTAACGGGAACGAGTAACGGAAATGGAAATGGGAATTCCGCTAAGTCGTGCCCATGTCTAGTCACTAATTCTGGTTGCATCTGACAGCGCCTTCCATAGAAGCATAGTGTGTCAGCCAAGATTTAATCCAAGATTGGACCTGACCTTGGGTCCCCAGATGTTCTTAGACTAAAACTCTCAGGAGCCTTGGCCTTTAGCTGCCAGGGCCTGGGTTTCTGGGAGTTGCACTCTAACAATATCTGGGGACCCAAGGCTGGGAACCACTGATTAATGCCACCGTCAACTGGATCTGGATGCCAGAAATAAAGTGAATTGAAACCTCAATTTCAATATCACCTCATGTCAAACTCAGAGCTTCCTTTGGCTTCCCTTTGTCCTAGGAAAGTCTGTTTTGGACCACAACTCCCAGAATTCCAAGCTGGCCTTGCCAATCAAAAAGGACTGTGGGAGTTGTGGTCCAAAACATCTGGAGTGCTGATATAACCCATGCAATCCCTATGGACATATTTTAATTTTATTATTACACATAGTCTTACTAGGAGGAATGAGTGAGTTATAACAAGGGATCATGTTTAAATTTATTTATTTATTTATTTATTTATTTATTTATTTATTTATGCCAGGACCACAGTTGCACAGAAAATTAGAAGATCTCTGGCACCCTGAAAATGTGGCAACAGTGCATCTTTTAAGAAAATAAAAGTTTAAAACTGCCATGCCATGATCTCAAGTGTTGTGATAATGGCATGACTGTAAACCTAATCAGAGTGTGTTCATAACAAGCTACCTAATTCTGTCCTGCCTGCAGGAATGCTGTGATAAAGACCTGATGCCCCAGCAAAGTAAAAGAAAGACCAATTTTTTTTTTGGGGGGGGAGTGTCCCAAGCTTGATGGTAAACCTGGCTTCACACTCGCATTCCTTGCAGTCACAACTAGAAGATAAAGTACAAAATAACAACTGGAACAAAATCCAGCCAATTGCTATTCAAAGCAGCTGCATGGGAGGTTTTACTTTTCTGAAGCTGCTAATCTTTAGAACTCCTTTTAACAACTTTGGATGTTGGATCATCCCTGGTTCTTAGAACCAGGCACTTTGCTGCTCGATTTGGCCTGGCAAACCCTACCGCCGTTTTGTACAATGAGAAGAAAGGTGATGATCTTATACAGCGCAACGACCAACACTTCACTGCTCCAGTCGCAAAATGAAAACACAATTCTGAGCTATTCTTTAGGAAACTTCCAGTTGTCATAACAACCTGAGCTCTGGCTCCTCTCCTCCTATTGCTATGGGATTTCTGATTTGTGCCAGGACCCTGCTTGTCACAGAACCTGACTCTGAGGGGTTAAATGCTGAAGAGCTGCTGGAGGAGCCTTGCAGCTCAACTCAGCAGGCAGAGAGCAACTTGACCATGCTAAGGAAGTATATAAGAAAGCAGCGGACAAGAAAAGACAGGAAGGGCCACAGTTAAATCCAGGCATGAAAGTTTGGCTCTCTACTCGATACCTGAGACATCCTGGACGATCCCGAAAACTAGATCTTCAGTTCATCAGTCCTTATCCCATCTTAGAACAAATCAATCCAGTTGCTTTTCGTCTGCGATTACCTGCTTTCCTTCATATTCATCCAGTATTCCACCGATCCCTCTTGGTTCCAGCTGCAGACCCTGACCCCAACCGACCACCGACTCCTGAACCTCCTCCACCGATTTTAGTAGAAGGAGAAGAAGAATATGAAGTCCGTCAAATCTTGGATTCTCGAACACACCGTGGAAGATTGCAGTATTTGGTAGACTGGGAAGGTTATGGACCTGAAGATCAGTCATGGGAACCTGAGTCCAACTTGCATGCTCCTGAGTTGGTTCAACAATTCCATGACAGTTACTCTGATAGGCCTGGCCCATCAGAAGAGGGGGACCATGGGGAGGGGGATAGTGCCAGGACCCTGCCTGTCACAGAACCTGACTCTGGGGGGTTAAATGGTGAAGAGCTGCTGGAGGAGCCTTGCAGCTCAACTCAGCAGGCAGCTGGGTCTGATGACTCAGCTGAAAACATATCTCCTCCTCCTAGAAGGGCCATGAGCAGGATTCTGCAAAGACGTGCTACCAGGAGAGCTAGGAAAAGGGTATTTGATGCTAGATGGGGAATCAGGTCGGGAAGCCCTGAGTACTAGCAGAAGTCTTTCCAGAAGTAAGGGTGTGTTCCCTGTTTTGGAATAAAGCTGGCAAGCTTACCTTGAGCTCTCTGGGAGCAATGCGTCATTTGAACTTGCAACCACGTTCCTGTCTGTGACCTTGGCTCTGTTTCCTGACTTCGGACTGGCTTCCGGGACAACGGCTTGATCTGTTCCCTTGGGTTTGGCATCTGGTTTCCGTGAGATATTCTGGTTTTGACTTGGACTGGTAATTGCAGGGAGTTGGATTCTGTTATTTATCTGGCACTTGATTGTTAGCAAAGGACTTGAACTTGCCTGGCATTCCACTAAAGATCTTGGCAAAGAACTGAACTCTGCTTGTGTGTGTGCTCTGTGTGCGGGGCTTGACAATTTGCCTATGACACTATTCCCAGGGAAACAAAGCCGTTTGATGAATTAAACATAAGCCCAGTCCAAAAGAAAGAACAAAATCCCCTCCCTTCCACTTGTAATTGTGGTAGTTTGTCTTTTTTAAAATAAAAACTTGTTGTATAATAAGGCCCTTATTTTGAAATCTCTCTGATCAATAATCTCCAGCATTTTTGCACAGAACCAATTAATCTCTAGAGAAGCTTTAGCTCTGTTCTCCATCTGTCAGCCTGAAGGTGTTCACAAAACCTCTGTGAAACATTGTTGTAGCACCTTCCAATTATTAAGGGCACTAGGTTTTGGTAAAACCTGCAGTAATTTGGAAGCTCATACACAGCATGATACCTCAGTATCATGTAGTTGGAGCAAAATAAAGCAAAGCAAAAGCAAAGTGTTTTGATTATATACCACACCATACCACTTCAAGTAGTCTTTGGGTGGTTTACAGTTTTTTAATTACAGTATGCAGGCTACACATTCCCCCCCCCCCGCAAGCTGAGTACTCATTTTACCAACCTCGGAAGGATGGAAGGCTGAGTGACCCTTGAGCCTGCTACCTGGGATTGAACCCGAGGTCATAAGCACAGTTTTACCTGCAGTACAGGCATTTAACCACTGCACCACAAGGCTCCTTCAACTGATTTGGGTGAGTCTTTGGTAAGATGAAAATGAGGTTTAAGTTTTACAACTCACAAGCAATTTAAATACAGAAAAATGCTTGTAGGTTCATCCTTGACTTCAAGGAGCTCCCACCTTATTATTTGTTTAAAATATTTTATACCACCTTTATACTTAAGAAAGACCCAATGTAGCTTATATCATTAAAAGATAATATTCAAGGCTGAAAATGAACCAGAAAAATATAACACTTCAGAGCTGCCTTGGGTCCTCTTGGGGAGAAATTTGGGGATAGAAATATTTGAATAAATTAAATAAATAGAATAGAAGAACATAAAAAGAGCCCTGTGGGATCAGGCCAAGGGCCCATGTAGCCTAGCTTCCTGTATCTTACAGTGGCCCCACCAGATGCCTCTGGGAGCACATGAGACAACTAGATACCCTTCTCCTGATACCACTCCTCTGTGTCTGGGACTTTGAGGTACCCTCCTTTTAAGCCTGCAGATAACATGTATCCCCATCATGGCTTGCGATGGACTTTTCCTCCAGAAATCAGTCCAATCTCATTTTAAAGGCACCTAGGCCAGATGCCAACACCATACCCGGTGGCAAGGAGTTCCACACACAACATGCTGGGTAAAGAAATGTCTTCGCTGTTCTCCCTCACCCAACCCTCAATGTGAGTTGATGACCCCTGGTTCTACAATTGCGTAAGAGGGAAAAATAGCTTCCCTCTGTCCACTTTACCCACCGCCTACATAATTTTGCATGTCTCAATCATGTCCCCTCCACCACCTCAGGTGTCTTTTTTCAAGGCTTAAAGAGCCCAAAATGCTGTAACCTTTCCTCCTAAGGGAGTTGGTCTGGGAGATATTTTCTTTCCTACAGGACAGTAATTCAGAAACACATCTCTTCATCTAAATGTTACTCCTGCAATAGCAGTACAGAAACCTCTAGAACCAAAGGGAATGAAGCTTTTTAAAAAATGGCTGACCATTTGGGGTTTCCATCCCCCCCCCCGACTGTGAGCGTAGCCCAGTGATTTAACAGAGGTGCAGGACACATTTTTCAGAAATCTGTGAATTTTGCCTCATTATCTCCTCCTAACTGGGGACTTTAAATCAGAATAAAGCCCCTGTGTGAGACTCGGGAGAACCCTTCTCAGCCTTATTTGGCTAGGTGCAAGCCAACATTGGGATTTGTAGTCATGACATCTTCATGTTTGGATGTGGAGTAATCAAACTGTGTTGAGCACATGCTTCAAGACATCTTGGCAGAAGGCGCAACCTCCAGCAGCTCCCATGTGAAAATCCTGCTCTGTTCAAAGCAGAAAAGGAGAGAGGACCAAGAGAACAGAGTAAGGAGGAACCTCACATGCCATGGAGTGCCAGTACTTGGATTGATGGTCCCCA
>JAHTLZ010003176.1:0-10575 GCA_023846285.1 Phrynocephalus versicolor | reverse complement strand
CAGGCGGGGGCTGAGAAGGGGACCCTTCAGGCAAGACCACCCTCCCCTCCATCATCATCCTAATCTAGCCCCACCCCATCATCATCCCAAGAGAAAGCAGGGAGGAAGCAAAGGGGGGGACCATCCTGGCTGCAAAGCTACAGCTATTGCAAACAGCTATTCATCATTCCTTTCATTTGGCGACCCAGATGGTACTTGGCCGCAATTAAAAGGGCTTGCAGAGTCTGGCTAGGCGGTGATGACAGGTCGATGCTGAATTGAATCACTTCCAGTAGACACTTCACCGCTTGTGAGGGGAAAAGAATTCGACTCAGTGCTAGACCATCCATCATCGCTGGAGGAAACTGAGACCAGCCGGAGAGGGGGGAACAGACTGCAGAACAGAAGGAATCTGGTAAGATAAAGCAACCGGTTGTATTGGGGGTGAAAAGGATTTATGTCCAGTAGCCCCGGGAGGGAAGGAGACGAGAAGGGACGACTGCGTCCCTAGCTTCCCGCGAACCGGGGGACGAAGAGTTGAGAGACTCTGAGATCCCCCAAGGGTGGAAAGGGTTTTTTTGCCCAGTAGCCCTAGAGTTCACCTCCCCAAGTGTTTGAAGAATTAGAAGCAGAGCACTGCTCTGGCTTCCTCAGAGAATTTATTGATGTTTGAATATATGTGTGGGTATTAAGTTGAATTCTTTTTGGTAACCACAGGGAAGTGGCCATTCCCTGTGTCTAAGCAGGGGCAAAGACTGGCAATCTTTGCCCCACAATACCAACGGAGTGACACCGTCTCCGTTTGATTTTAGAGAAGATAAAAAGCTTTATCTCTAGGCAGTGGGGGTAGTCAGGTTGGTTGGGGGGAATGATGTATGGGTGATTTGTGTGATCAAACGGGATCAGTGATTGTCTGGTGGATGGGCTGGGGTGCTCATTAGGACATACCCCTTGGCGAAGTGTCTGTGGGCGTGCATGTCTCAAGCCAGGGCGACCTACTTGAGTCACGCCAGTATCGCATGTTGTGTGTGTGTGATGTGTAATTAATTGCCCAGGTGCGATCCCGTTTGGTATTTTGTGGGAGAATCTATAGGTGCACAACTACAACATATAAAATGGGAGCAGAACACAGCAAACCGAGCACTCCCTTGATGTGCCTGGTGGCAAATTGGAAGTCCGCCACTAGAGACTATGACTTTGGTATCACTATGCGCAAAGAGCGTCTGCTAACTTTGTGTAGAGTGGAATGGCCTATCCTTCATCCTGGTTGGCCAGCCCATGGGTCCTTTGATGAGCAGCTCATCCGTCAGCTCTGGCTGATCATTCTCAAAGATTTCCCAGAGCATATTCCATACATTGAAATGTGGAGAGGAAATGTAAAACGGAACCCATCCTGGTTAAAAGCATGCAGAAACCTTCCACCACAAGCTAAGATTCTAGCCCTCAATAAGAACAAACCAGTTTTAGCTTGTGAACAAGAAGAATATGACTCCCTGCCTCCCCCATATGTCCCTGGAGCTGTACCAGCGCCAAACCCTCCTCCCAACCCAGGGGGTAACCCAGCACTCCCGTCAGGGCGCCCAGCAGATGTTGACCCAAAGCCAGAGTCGCAGCCTGACCCACCCAGAGGCAGAGACTTGGCAGCAGCAGGAGGAAGGGTGAGAGACAAAGAGAAAGAAAAAGAAGGGGAGCAAGGGAAGTCAAGAGAAAGAAAGAGAGAGAGAGGAAGAGGAGGCGAAAGTGGGCGAAGCTCCAGCAGAGAGAGTGAAGGAGATGAAGGAGCCTGGGAAGATGTGTCCGCCTTTTACAGGTGATTGAGAAGAGACAGAGAGTGGACAGAAGAGGAACATGGAAGAGTGGAGGATTTGTTGAGCAAATATAAGGATAAATTTGAAGTCTCAGACCACCTTTTGAGGGCAGCAGGGGAGAAAGACTGGAAGAAGAGACAGAGGCACCTTTTGAGGGCACTTGATGCAGCTGACCGCCTGGCCATGGCGGAAGGGGCTCATGCCAATGTGATGCCCCTCAGGCGAGTTTATGACCCCGTCACCCCAGGTCAAAATGCCCCCCGCACCTCCACTATGCAACATATACCTTTCACAAGTTCAGACATCATAAACTGGAAGAATACTCTTCCTAGCCTGGACGATGACCCAGATCGGGTGTTCAGCACATTGGATAGTGTGTTTAGTGTTTACACCCCAACTTTTGAGGATGTTCAGCATCTGCTCCGTGGGCTTTTCACTGCGGAACAGACGAGGAAAATCATAGAGGCAGCTAGGAAATATCGCACTGCCCAAGGAGATAACCCAGGTCAGGTGAATGAAGCCATCCCCACCACTGTGCCTGATTGGGACTATAATACTGACGGGGGAATAGCCTCTTTGAAAAAATATCAGGCAGCAATCCTCCAGGGGGTCAGAGCAGCGGGGCAGAAAAAGATTAATATGTCGAAAGTGAATGACATCATTCAGAAGGCAGATGAACCGCCAGGAGAATTTCTGGATCGTTTATACCTAGCATTCAGGAAATTCACCCCAATTGATCCCGGAGACACAGGGATGGAGAATATTGTTAAAACTGTTTTTATCGCTCAATCTGCTCCTGACATACGTCGTAAAATTCAAAAGACAGAGAATTTCATGGGGCAGTCCCTATCGTGGTTGCTGCAGTCCGCGCAAAGTACTTTTAATAATAGGGAAGAAGAACAGGGCTCCCAGAAAAGTAAAACTGCAGTGAAGAAAATCATGGCTTTAAATCCAGCCCCTGAGCCTAGATGGAGACCCTTAACAAGGGACACTTGCAGAATATGTGGCAAGGTAGGGCATTGGGCCAAAGACTGTTATCAAAACCCAGAGAACCGAAATCAGGGGAATTTCAAAAGGGGAGCATTCCGCCAATCCTGGCAGCCAAAAGCACATGCTAGATATCCCATCGTCAATTCGCCCAGCCACCAGCCCGGCTATAGGCATTCGATGCAGGGACCCCCACGATATAATCAGCCTGCCCCATACCAGCAAAATCTGATGCAAAACCCAAATCAGCAAGCAGGGCAAGCTCAGTTCCAACAACAGCCCCCATTCCAGCAAGGAGCCCAGATGTCCCAGACGCTCCCCAGACCGCAGAGGGGACAGGGACCTGCCTGGACACCGCCTTACCAAGGCATAATGGCTTTAGAAGAGGAGTAAGATCAATATTGAAGGCGACTAGGTTCGGGCTCCCGCGAACCTACTGTCAGCATATTGACAGGGAGCACCACCACCCAATTTTTGATAGATACAGGAGCCAGCTATTCAGTGATTCCAGACCTCGTTAACTCCCTGGATCGGACATGTTCAGTTAATATAATGGGAGCCACAGGAAAAGCACAGCGGGCTTACTTCATGAAGCCCATTGAGTGCAAACTGGATGGCCACACTGTCCAGCACAAATTCCTGCACATGCCAAACTGTCCCCTTCCCCTTTTGGGACGCGATCTGCTTTTCAAATTAGGCGCCCAAATCACTTTTACCCCAAAGGGAGAAGTTCATTTGACAACAAACCCCACTGAGCCCTCTGGTGAACTGTGTGTAGAATATCCCTTGAAAGAGAGGTGGCGATTGTTACTAGTGAAAGAGGAGCCAAGCCAGATTCCACGAGAAATTCTAGACCACGTGAACCCACAAGTTTGGGCTGAGGGAAACCCTCCCGGGATGGCACGGAATATCCCACCGTTTGTAGTTCAGTTGAAACCCATGGCCACCCCAGTTTCTGTCCCACAGTATGCTATTGGAAGAGCAGCGGCAGAGGGTATTTGGGTCCATTTAGAGAGACTGATCAAATATGGCATTCTTGTTCCATGCCAGTCTGAATGGAACACTCCCCTTTTGCCTGTGAAGAAGGGGGATGGGTCCTATCATCCGGTTCAGGACCTCAGATTGGTGAACCAGGCCGTGGAGACCATTTTTCCATCGGTACCAAACCCCTATACACTTCTGAGCTTAGTGCCACCAGAAGCAGCCTTTTTCACTGTCCTGGACCTCAAAGATGCCTATTTTTGTTGCCGCGTAGCGCCCCAAAGTCAACACCTTTTTGCCTTTCAGTGGGAGGACCCCCACACAGGGACAAAGGGCCAATTCTGTTGGACCCGTTTAGCCCAAGGATTCAAAAATTCTGCGACATTGTTTGGGGTAGCCCTAGCTTCAGATTTGGCCTCCTTCCCAAAGAAGAAGGGACAAGTGATTTTACAATATGTAGATGACATTCTGGCAGGAGCAGAGACAAAAGCTGATTGCCAGCAGCTCACGATAGATCTCCTCAATCATTTGGCAGATGCAGGGTACCGGGTTTCTCAAAAGAAAGCCCAAATTTGTCAAGAGACTGTACGTTACTTAGGGTTTGATATTTCCCGCCAGAAGCGCCAGCTCCGCGAGGAGCGAAAGCAATCTATAATACAAATTCCGGCGCCAACCACAAGAAGGGAGCTCCGTGGCTTTCTGGGAGCTGCGGGTTTCTGTAGAATCTGGATCCCAAATTTCAGCCTGATGGCTAAACCACTGCATTTGTCCACACGAGGACCCGAAACGGATCCTTTTGTTTGGGGCCCTGAACAGCAAGAAAGCTTTCTGGCCATCAAAAGAGCTTTGGTAGAGGCCCCAGCGCTAGGTCTCCCAGACCCATCTAAGCCATTTTACTTGTTTTCAGATGAGGAGGAAGGTGTGGCGAAAGGAGTTTTGTGTCAGAAATTAGGCAGTTGGCAGCAGCCTGTGGCATATCTGTCAGAAAAATTAACCCCAACAGAACAAGGGCTTCCTTTTTGTATGAGAGGAGTTGTAGCTCTGGCAGCGCTTCTAAAAAAAGTGGATAAATTCACTTTCGGCCAGCCGACTCACTGTATCACCCGCCATGCCGTCTTGCCATTGCTAGACGCCAAAGGGGGATACCATCTTTCCCAAGCCGCTATGATTAAATGTCAGAAACTATTCTCCAGAGCAGGAATGACTTTCCAAACTACTGAGGGTCTGAATCCAGCAACTTTGTTGCCAATTAGCAATCAGCCTGCGGCTCACGACTGCATTCAGACCATGGATGAAATTTACTCATCTCGCCCTGATCTCAAAGACACCCCAACTCCCAACTGGAAAAATTGGTTCGTTGATGGAAGCAGTTCCATAATAGAGGGGACAAGGAGAGCGGGCTATGCCATTGTAGAATTGGATGACACTGTGATTGAGGCACAACAGCTACCCCCAGGGACATCTGCCCAGCTGGCAGAATTGATTGCTCTAACCCGGGTGCTTGAACTGTCAGAGGGAAGGGACATCAACATTTTTACTGACTCTAAATATGCCTTTTTGACTTTACATGCACATGGTGCATTGTGGAAAGAGAGGGGACTTCTTACATTGGAAGGAAGTTCAGTAGCACACCCTGATATTTTACTAAGGCTTCTTGATGCAGTCTGGAAGCCCAGGAGAGTGTCTGTGATACATTGCAAGGGACACACGGCTGGCCTCAGCCTTGAGGCTAGGGGAAACAGGCTGGCAGATAGGATTGCCAAGCAAGCAGCACAAAGTGATCTGTTATTTGAACTCAGCTTAATTCCCCTGGACATTTTGCCACCCAGTTCCCAAGTCTATTCCCGAGCAGAGGAGCAGTTTGCTAGGGAACAGGACTTGTCACAAAATGAGGAAGGCTGGTATGTCATGCCAGATGGACAATTGTGGGTGCCTGAAAGTCTAGCTTGTAAGGTCATACAAAATCACCATGAAGGCACACACCAAGGACCGGACGTAGCTTATCATCACCTCAGCCCCTATCTATACATCGCCCGGCTACGTCAAATTGCTGCCAATGTATCCAGGCGATGTGTCCTTTGCCAGAAAAATAATCCATGCGTGGGACCACTGCCCCAGCCTGGAGTCCAACACTATGGAAGAGAACCCTTTCAGGATCTACAGATAGACTTTGCTGAATTGCCTCAGTGTGGACAATTTCATTATTTGTTGGTGGCAGTTTGTACATTCACAGGATGGGCTGAGGCAACACCAACAAAGACAGAGCAGGCTAGTGAAGTCATCAGATGGCTTTTGAGAGATCACCTTTGTCGTCACGGAATACCCTACTCATTGGGCTCAGACAATGGACCGGCCTTTGTTCACAAGGTTCTGCAGGGGTTAGCAGAAGCCCTACAGATTAAGTGGAACCTTCACACTGCATACAGACCCCAAAGTTCAGGTCGGGTCGAGAGAATGAACAGAACTTTGAAGTCTCATTTGTCTAAATTGGTTCAGGAAACAGGGAAAGGCTGGGTGGAAATGCTTCCACTTGCCTTGTTCAGGTCAAGAACTACCCCTTTGAAACACATTGGCATTTCCCCCTTTGAGCTTGTCTACGGACGACCTGTTCCTATTTCATATGGGATACGTCCTGAAAGAGTAGCTTCCTTGACACATGCTAGATATCTTCAGTTGCTTGGCCAGTGTCTCTCTTCTTTATACAGATATACTCTGGAGAAACTTCCCATCCTGTTACAAGAACCCGTCCACAAGTTTCGAGTGGGAGATTCGGTTTGGGTGAAAGATTGGCAGCACCTTTCTCTTCGTCCGAAGTGGAGAGGCCCATTCGTGATTCTTCTGCAGACCCCCACGGCAGTGAAAGTGGCCGAAATCACCCCTTGGATTCATCATACCCGTGTTAAGTTGGCAGTTCCAGAGCCAGCAGACGAGGAGGTCCAACCCGAAGACGATCCTGCACCCGAGAGGGACCAGACCGGTGCCGTCCCGCCAGCAGACGACCCAGATGACATCAACCCAGATGACATCAACCTAGATGACATCACCCAGGAAGGTGGACAACCCAGCGACCCTGCCCTGTGGTCATCACACCCTGATCCTGAGGGCACTCTGCGTCTGACACTTCGGAGAATCCTAACACCATCCGCTGATTCTCCCTGCACCTCAGGTTGACAGATTAAAATCCTGTCTTCCTGCCTCTTTTTCTCTTTTTCTCTCTGTTGTTTTATGGGGGGAGAGGGGGCTTTGCCAGCACCTGACTTTTACTTTGAAGTGAGGCTGAGAGACCAGCAACTTCATCCTTTATACCCTTTTCGCCAGAACAGAGAACTAGCTGTTTTTGAATCTGGTGACATCATCACTGTTTTAAGCCCCTGGCAGATGCCAACGTGTGCGAGACTGTACACTTGTGGGTGTATGCACATATTTTTCTTGAGTGACGAACCAGAAGAGCTCGTCTTGCCTCACACACATACCAGCCCCCGACACCCACCAGGACAGATAGGCGCTTATCTGCGCACTGTGGGCTACAGAGCTGATTCCTATCACCCTGTTACCTGGTCTCGAAGATTGGTTCGTCAATTGGCAAGAGAATATTCTGAAGCCTTTGCAGCCTTGCAGAGAGACACTAATTATTGATTTCTGCTTTTATAGACTATTGTTGTTTATTCTAAAAATGTTTGTGGAGGCACCCATTTGGGTATGGATCGTGGCACCTTTTGCCTTCATAATTTGTATGGTAGTCATACTATGCCACTGGAAACACAGACTGTGGGGATTCCCTAGAGTAGAAGGGACCCTAGCTATTTTACTTATAATACCCATTTGCCTTACAGCACCAGTCCAGCCTCAGGTACGAACATGTGCCCCTTGCATAGTGAACACCATGAAAGATGGCAAAGTGACAAGCACTCTGATTTTCAGTACCCAGCAGCCCCCAGAGTGTGAACACGCTGGGACCATCTGTCAAAGTAAAGGCATGGTGTATCACCTTTGCAATGATACTTTAGGCACCTCTCACTGTTATAGACCTGAAGTCCCGATTCGTTATAATTATTCTGTGTGGGCAGGCATGGCAAAAACTACAGTTCCCCTAAGGTGAAACCCAGACGGTGGGGGACGTCTTCATTACTTAAATTCTACGGTAGTTTTGAAGCAAAGCACTGAGCAAGTTCAGCTTGTGTTTAGAGCTTGCATAGTGACTATCTTTGGTCTAGGCCCCTGGTGTCATACTTCAGACAAGTACTATAACGCAAAAGCCAAATATATATGCCAACCCCACAAAGGATGGAAATTTGGGAATCCTGAAAAGTGGACACCTTGTGAAGCAAGCGCCGCTTGCAAAAGCTGGACGTGTGTGTGTGAACACACAGGAAGGGGTCAGCTTCAACCCTTTACACCCTGTGAACACATAGCATTTTTCCGCAGGGGTGACGACAACACTGTGATCCTGGGCCTCAATAGAACACATCCTACCATTGAAGTCTATGGGTTTGGCATAGATGCTGCAGGGTATAACCCAAAGGGGTACATTACGGTTACTCGCACTACTCTGCGAGAAGGGAAAAAGAGGAATCACACCTGGACTGAAGGTGGTAGCGACTTAGACAGATTGCAGGATGATTCCCTTGAAATCCCAGACATTGCTAAAAATTCTTTTGTTGGATTGGCACAATCAATAGCCACAGAATTGGGAGTTTCAGATTGTTATGTTTGTGGCGGTACCAACATGGGCCAAGCTTGGCCATGGGAAGCTATGGAAATCAATCCGGAGCTGTTCAATAATTTGTCCTGGATGGGAAATTTCACCACAAGGGATTATCCCCAAAAGTTAGTGTGGACTATTTCCACTGAGTTGGTTGGTCAAGTGTGCTTCTCACAGGAGGGCACCATCCCTGTAGGTTCCTTGGCTTGCCTAGGGACTTGGGGAAAAAGGAGCCTGGAAGTCACCCTCAGGTATGCCACCACCTGCAAAACTGACAGGTGCGCTCCTGTCCTACATTTATTCAGACCTTCCCGTGCCTTGGGAAGCTCCCATAAATTTATACTGGATATGTGGTAGCTTTGCTTATGAAATGCTGCCAGCCAGCTGGTCTGGCTCCTGTGTCCTAGGGTTCATAAAACCCTCATTTTTCCTAATTCCCACAGCACCACAACAATCCCTTGCCGCTCCCGTGTATGGCCCCTTATCCAGAGAAAAGCGGGGAAGCTCAAAGCGGGAGGGAACACCTTTTGAAGGTTTTGACTGTAAGCATCCGGATCAATACGATGGGGACATATGGGATTCGGAACACATCATTTGCGTTTACGGCCCTGCCACCTGGGCCGCAGATGGGAGCTGGGGATATAGGACCCCTATTTACATGCTTAATCGAATTATCCGATTACAGGCAGTTTTAGATTTGGCGGGGCAGCGCATCTCTTCAGCGCTGACCGCTCTAGCCGTTGCCACTGACAAATTGCGGACAGCGGTCTATCAAAATAGGCTCCCTCTCGACTATCTGTTAGCAGCAGAAAACGGCGTATGTGGTAAGTGGAATATGACGAACTGCTGTCTCGAGATTGACCCGGTTGGTGACATCATAAACCAACTTACCACAGAAATCAAACAACTCACAGTTAACCCTGCTCAGGAATGGAAAGGGTTGCAGTGAGGCTGGTTGCAAGACCTTCTTCCGGGAGGTTGGTTTAAAGCCATCATTGGTATGATAGTTGCCCCATTATGTATTCTGCTTTTGATATGTTTACTCGCCCCTTGCTTGATCAAGTTCCTTCAAACTTCTATCCTTCGCATGGTGACAAAGCGCGCTGCACCAGAAATGCTCGCGCTGTTGCAAGACTATGACAGAAGTCGAGAACAACAGCCTTTGGGTAATTTACTGCCGTAAATTCCCAAAAACTCATTCAGGGGGGAGTGAAGGGTATGGATCAAGCATATATCTGTATTAGTAACCCCCAGGCATTGACAGGCCTCATGGCAATATATATCCCAAGCTATACCCTGCATAATATAGCCATGCAAGTTATATTCCAAGCTATGCCTTGCAAAGTATAAGCCACACACATTATATATTTAGAGGAAATGATATTAATAAGCACACATATATATCCTTTGTATTATTATTCACATATGTATTCTTTTATATTATTATTCCTGCAAACAATTCCTGCAAACAAACTTTTGTCAAGCCTTAAAAGAAAGGGCCTCTGTTATAAAATTGGCTGAGCAAGCAGCAATAAGATTCAAAGGTCTAATTATTTTTCTATGTAACTTTGAAGCCTTTCACAGTTAATTGCACATAGCTAAGACAGCCAAGAAAGCCTTATCTCTGAGCTCGGCCGAGGCAGCCTGGCATCCATCACTTGTCAAACTCCAAGGCCATAAAGCTCTTACAGCTCCGTGTAGCTCTGTGCTAGTCAGTTCAAACAAACACTCCAATTAAGACATTTAGTTGTTGCCAAAAAGTGCAAAATAAATGACCAAGAGTACCAATTAATGTTTAATGTGTGTTACAGATGTATATGACGTAGAATGAAGATGGGAGGGGGAAAAGAGGAGAAATGTAATTCTATAAGAACTGATGCCTTCTCTTTGTCCGGTGGAGTTTTCATTCGGTCTTTGTCGAGTGAAGATTCCCTTGGTTGACAACCAATAAATAAAATCAGTTTCCTGTCTTAGAAGACCCAGACAGTTTATTGCGTCTGTGAAGCCTTTTTCTTTGCCGGCAAAGGACCCAGCTACAGCTATTGCAAACAGCTATTCATCATTCCTTTCACCATGACACCCAGCTCCACCTCTCATCACTTCCAGATATTCTGTGGG
>JAHTLZ010003174.1:0-13645 GCA_023846285.1 Phrynocephalus versicolor | reverse complement strand
TCCTTCTCGACCTGTCAGCGGCTTTTGATACCGTCGACCACGGTATCCTGCTGGAACGGCTCTCGGAGGTTGGGATTGGGGGCCAGGCCTTGGCCTGGTTCCGGTCCTTCCTTGGGGGCCGCACCCAGCGAGTGAGCTTGGGGGGTGAGCTGTCGGCTCCCTGGACACTCCCTTGTGGGGTGCCGCAGGGGTTGTCACTCTCCCCAATGCTCTTTAACATCTATATGAAGCCGCTGGCAGAGATCATCCGGAGTTATGGAGTCTGCTGTCATCAGTACGCTGATGACACGCAGCTCTATCTCTCCTTTTCCACCTGTGCAGTGGAGGCCGTCCGGACCCTTGATCGCTGCCTGGCTGCGGTTCTGGACTGGACCAGGACTCACAGGCTCCGGCTCAACCCAGGCAAGACCGAGGTTATGTTCTTCGGGGGCTCCTCGGAGGGGTACTGTGGCCCTCTTCCCAGCTTGGGTGGGTCCGCCCCCCAGCTGGCGCAAAGAGTGAGGAATCTGGGCGTCGTCCTGGACCCGGACCTGACCCTGGAACCCCAGGTGTCAGCCGTGGTCAGGTCGGCCTTTTACCATCTAAGGCTTATCGCCCAGATTCGCCCGTACCTCGATGAGAGTTCCCTGAGGACTGTGGTACAGGCGCTGGTTATGTCGAGGCTGGATTATTGCAACGCTCTCTACATGGGGCTCCCCTTGAACCTTGTTCGGCGACTGCAGCGGGTCCAGAATACGGCGGCCAGGCTGGTGGTTGGCGCGCGCCGTTATGACCGCGCCACCCCTATCCTGGTCCGCCTACACTGGTTGCCCGTTGCCTCCCGAATAAGGTTCAAGGTGTTGGTTTTGACTTACAAAACCCTCCATGGCTTGGCCCCATCTTATCTGACGGAGCGTCTCACCCGGCAATTAGATCCGGCCCGACCCACCCGCTCCTCGGTGGCTCTTTCACTGCGGACAGTCACCCCGAGGGAGGCCCATAGGGCGAGCACTCGCGGGCGGGCCTTCTCGGTGGTGGCTCCTTCCATTTGGAATCGTCTTCCCAGTGAACTACGGCGGGCTCCATCGCTGGCGGCTTTCAAGAAGAATTTGAAGACCTTTCTTTTTCGAGAAGCCTACGGCGATGCATAGGGACCTGTGGTTTTTTTTTTTTTGTTGTTGTTTTTTTTGGTCCGCCTAACTGTTCTTGGATTTTACTCTCTTATTGTTATTGCTTCGGTGTTGATTTTTATCTGTTTTATTTGTATGCTGTGAACCGCCCAGAGTCCCCTTGTGGGAATGGGGCGGTATATAAGTGTAATAAATAAATAAATAAATAAATAAATTACCCCTTTCATAGTTACAAAAAAAGAAATAACAGAAAGTAATTCATGACTTAGTTTTTAATAAGTAAATCCATTGGGGGGGTGGCCAAACTGGCTGCCGGGGCGGGATTATGTTAACATGACCTGACACCCCACCCCACCCCCGATTCTGGTTTTTGCACCACCCACCATGCCTTTTGCATTACAACTTCCATCACTCCTGACCGCCGGCTGGGACAAGGGGAGTGACACAAGTAACTGCAGGGCTCCATAATCTCAGAAGGTTCTAGAAATTACCAATGATTTGGGAACAGCCAAATCTGGTTGGAGTCACCCAGGATTCCCAGTTTCTTTTTGAAAAGGGATTTGGGGTGCTGAAATTTAGCCTGATGGAGTTTTTTTGGGGGGGGGCACCTTCAAACAGCAAACCTCACTATCAAGGTTTCGTGGTCTCCATTTCTGCTATTTTTTCCTGGCCAATATTCTTCTCGGTTCGGCAGGATTTGGGTACCAGAGTAGGCAGCCCTTCCCAGCCCTGACGCAAAAAAGGTGGCAGCAACGTCAAACGAAAATGCTCCAGATGTTGGGATGAAATGACACAGGATTTGTAGCAAAATACACTTGGCTCAAGCTGACTCCCTCCCTCCCTCCCTCCCTCCCTTCCTTCCTTCCTTCCTTCCTTCATTCTATCCATCGTCAGCTCCTCCCTCCCTCCTGTCCCACTTATCTACAGAAAAATACCTGCCGAGAGATAAAGGAGGGCCGGCCGAGGCCGGCAGGAAAGGCCCAGCCACGGGGCGGAACACGACGTCATCGGTCTGGGCAATGTACTGGATGATGTCCGTCTGGTGGGCATCCCGGTCATCTTGGTCCATGCTCTCGCTGGCAGCCCGCTGGCGCTGGAACTGGTGGCGCTTCGGAGACCCTGGGGTGGCAGGTTCAAATGTCGCGTTATAAGGAAAGCCAGGGGAGAAATTTGATACATCTATTTACAAATATTTGCGAAGGCCTGATCCCTGGATATTTGAAACAAATGGGCCACCAACGAGAAAACATCACTCACTCACTCACTCTGTCTGTCTGTCTGTCTGTCTCTGTCTGTCTGTCTGTCTGTCTATCTATCTATCTATCTATCTATCTATCTATCTATCAACTGTTTTCCCTATCGCACAACACTAGAACTAGGGGGCACTCCATGAAACTTTTGGGTACTGGATCTCAAACAAATAAGAGAAAGCCCTTTTTCACCCAGAGGATCACTGGTCTGTGGAACTCCCTGCCAGAAGAAGTGGTGACTGCAGTCAGCCTTGACAGCTTTAAAAAAGGATTGGCCAAGTTCATGGAGAACAAGGGTCTCCATGGCTATCGTGATGGATGCCTCAGGACAACCTCCGGATTGGAGAGAGAGGCAGGAGATCTCTCAATGCCATTTGCGAGGAATCATAAGCAGGCAAAGACATCTGCTTGGGAATAACCTGAAGCAAAGGGTGAGCCACTGTGTGAGACAGAAGGCTGGACTGGATGGGCCTGTGGCCTGTCCTGGCAAGGCTATTCTTATGTTCTATCTATCTACCTACCTATCTATCTATCTATCCCTTCCTTGCTTCCCTCCTCCTTCCTTCCTTCCTTCCTGGTCTGTCTGTCTATCTATCTATCCCTTCCTTCATTCCTTGCTTCCTGATCTATCTATCTATCTATCTATCTATCTATCTATCTGTCTGTCTGTCTGTCTGTCTGTCTGTCTGTCTGTCTGTCTGTCTGTCTGTCTGTCTGTCTTACACCCCACTCTTCTTCCAGTGAGGTAAAGGCAATATAAACAGCTTTCACTGCTCCTCACTGGTATCAGCACAACAACCCTGTGAAATAGGCCACTCTAGAGAAAGAGAAAGGATGATTAACTCAACAGCCCACAAGGAATGCCAGAACTGTAGAGCTGGGAGAGAGTCTGGCCCCGTTGAACCTAGTTCTCTAAAGGTCCGTTCACCATTCTGATCTTGGGATACACTTTATCTAGGTATAGAAAACCGTATCATTTTTCAGTTATTTGTAAAATGAATGTCAAAGCACGGGGGGGGGGGCACACCAAAAAGAAGCATTTCAACACGTACCAAAATAAGAAAACTAAGATATTTAAAACCAAGATAAGGTACGTTTCTATTTAAAGCAATCCTCGATTTAAATTCATGAGGGACATGCTCAGCTGTTGAGCATATGCTCTTCACACATCAGATGTAATGGCCTGCATTGTCAATTAAAAAACAGTCCAGAAAACAGTTGATGAGAGGAACTCTTCAATATTGGAGGCGAGAAGCATGAGTGAAGTTGGTTTCCCAAAACCCTTTGTAACTTTTCACCTTGCGGATCCGTTACCCACCTCTCGTATCCAGACTGGAAGCCCGCTGACTGGTGTCCAGTTTCCACTTCTTGATCTTGAAGTAGGGGCTGGCCCCTTCCAAGCTGGTGTGGCGGCGCAAGCGGGTGAAAAAATGGAGGACGGCTCCCTGGGCAGGGGGTGGAGTGGCTTCACCATCACTGATGGCCCCAGGCCGGGCACCTTTCGGACTCCTGGCCGCGCCATCAGACTAAGGAAGAAAGAGAGAGCCCAGAATGGTAAGAGGAGGAAAGGGAGATTTTAATAATGCATGGATGATAGTGTCGGAGGCTTTGACTGCCAGGGCAGCTGAGTGTAAATAGATGCAAGGATGTGCACATTATTCTTAGTGGCTCCTTCCCCCTTCCATTTAGCCCCCCCCCCTTATGTCCTTTCCGGGAAGAAAGGAGGAATAGAAACATTTTAAATAAATAAATTTAAATAAATGGGACAAAGAATTGACAGAAGAGCCTTTTTTCCCTTCAAAATAATCAAATGACTTCATGTGGTAAAAGGGAGCACAGCTTACTTCCTGTTTTTCTAGATAGTAAGAAACGACCCAGAGGGGCTCAGATTAGAAGGAAAGGGTCTTGGATGCCCTTTAGATTCACTTTGCCCTTTCTGACTGAGGAGCCTCGTGGCACAGAGGTTCAACTGCAGTGTTGCAGCCAATACTCCGCTCAATATTCTGCAGGTTCTCTCTGCCTTCCATCCTTCAGAAATTGGTAAAATGAGTACCCAGCTCGCTGGGGAGGTGGGGGAGAATGTGTAGCCTGCATAATTCAATTGTAAATAGCACAGAGTGTGCTTTAAGTGCTCTGAGGCGGTATATAAGGAGCATCCTTGGCTCTTTTTTGGGGGGGGGGCTCCCATGATGTGGAAACATGTCTTTTGTGGAGGCCTCAGAAACACAGTGGACAAGCCCATATACAGCAGCCTTCAATGAGCCACAAGATGAAAGCACAGCCCCCCTCCCCCACCAGGTATCTCTCTGAGGCGTGGCGGGTATTTTCATAATGATTTCAGAAAGCCACGAGGAAGCGCAAGATGTTCAAACCAAAGGTTTCCAGGAGAGGATGTGAAGAAAGAACTTCACCACCACCGGGTGAAAAAAAAACCCATATATTAATAATAAATTCAGGCTGGTTAGCATGAGGGGTGGAGCACTTGTGGGCGTCCTGCGCCTGGCCAACACACAGGGTGGGGTGGGGGGGCTGTCTCTGCACATTGGTTTTACCTACCGAGGCCCCCTCACAGTTGTCGGAGGAAACGGAGGGGCTGGCTTCTACCGTGGAGTTAAAGGTGTTGCCGGGCAAGGCTGAACCATGCCCGGTGAGCGCCGTCTGAGGCAAGGATGTCCCCATCGGCTGGAGGAAGGAGAGGAAACAGAACGTGAAAAGAAAGAATGATCTCAGGGAAGGGGGAGGGCTCAAAATGGGAGGGGGCTTATATATCTCCCATTTTTAACATATTTTTTTTTAATGAGCCAAAACCCCCATCTTTCGATCCCAAATTGGAAAGACTTAAGGAGGGACCTGGCTGTAGGTTAAATGCTCGCACTGCTACATCCCACAAGAAGCTTAGCGAAACGCGACTCATCCCTGTCTGCTCCAGGTATGACTCAGCAAACCCAGAAAACATCCAATCCTGGACACCTCCGGATAAAAGAATGGGGTACCAGATTAAAGGCAAAGCCTGCAGCTCTGCTGGAGACCCCTAAAAAGCTGCTAAAAAAGCAGGTGTCCTAAAGAAATCCTTATTCATGTTGCTGTTTAAATTAGCTTCTGAGTCAGAACCATGAGGACCAGTGTCTTGACATTTTTAGGGGCAGGACCACAGAGCAGCAGCATGGCTTCTGTCCAGCTACCACCTCCCAAACCTTCAGAAAGGAAACCCTGGAGTTGTTGTCCGAATTCAACTTGGTGGTTTATGTGTGCAAAATTGACAGTGGATGTTGGGAGCTGTAGTCCATACCCATTGGGTTTCTAAGCTCTGTGGCAACATGTGTGCTTAGCACATCAAATGCTACTTTTAACTCCTAAATGTTTTGGTTTTAGAAAAAACAGGCAGCAGATCAGCTGGACTCACTGAGGACTAGAGTCTTAGTAGAGAGCTAAGCTCCAGAGTTTTGTGGGAGGGCCCCCCTGGGACGATGGGAGCGGTCTTCCCGGTGTGGGTGAAGGCCTCACCTGGAAGATAGCGAGGTTCGGCTTGGCGGGCGGACGGTGGGGTGTCATGGCGATGCTGTTCTCACTGGATTCGCACTCGTGGATGGTGACAATCTTGAGCGCCGCTGAGGGGGGCAAAGGCAGGTGGCTCAGGCGGGCATTTTTGAGGTGGTGGAAATCTCCTTCGGTCAGAGTGTACCTATCCGTGTGGGAAGAGCGGACGTGGAGGTCAGGGGACAGAAAATAAAAATAAAATCAGCCCAGAAGTATCTGGAACGCCCCCAAAGGGCTTCAGGTCCCATCATCCCCTGAGCACTCCAACCCTTCAGCCTTAGCACGTCTTGGGTCCTTTTCCAAGAAGAAAGGTGAGGTAAAAATACTCTAAAATAAAAATAAATTGAATTAGCACCTACCTCCTCCCCTTCTCCTGGGTTTTCTTACTCTGCTCAAATAGCGCAGCCTCGTTGAATGAGACTCGGCGCCCGGTGGCACTGCCTGAGGAGAGGAACCTCTTGCTCTCCACATCCCGGTAACTGGAGCTGGACGCACAATCCGGGTCATCCACCTTAATGGTGATGTCTTGGGAGATGAAGTTTGTGTGTGTGGGGGGGGTGTGTGTTAAAAAATAAAAGGGACAGGAAAGAAAGAAAAGAGAGAACAAGAAGGGTGAGTTCCAAACCCACATCTACAGTTCGGCCCATGCCTGCCCGCGAAACAGCTCCTGACTCAATTGTCCATTCCTTTGGAAAAAAAGAGGAGGCTGCATATCAAACAGCTGGAATTTTTAAACCCTTCCTCCAATTGGGAGGTGAACACCCTCAAACCAAAGCTGAGGGGCTGCATCTTGAGCTCACAATCACTATTTAACCAGAGCATGAATACAGCCGAAATAACAAAACTTGTGTTGGTGTCCAGTTATTTCCAGGCCTAACTGTAGGTTAGGTCTCAAAGGACTGGATTCTGACTTTGACAGTATACGAGGTCATATTTGCATCTACTTTGTGTCTAGATTGAATCCCCAGCATTTTTAGCTATAAGGACCACATATCCGATCACAGAAAAGGGTATTTTCTCTCCATCAAATTTGGTGAGATCTTCAAACAGAGGCTACTCAGTTTGAAGGGGCAGCAATCAGATCTAGCCTGAGTGCTCCAGGTGCTCTCCATGGTGCTGAAGCACCCCCATAAAGAATAAGCTCACAAATAGCTTCTTTAAAGTTTGGAGGAAAACCCAGAGTGGATTCATGAAGTGTGAATTCACATACACAAACACACATACATAAGTGTCACATTTCTATTACCCTACTGAGGTGCTGCGGTTAAAGAGGTAAGAAACAGAAAAGAGACCCCTAATTTATAGTGTTGGGGAAAAGAGTCCTGCCTCCCCACTCCACTTTGCACCTTCCTGCTCCGTCCCCAAAGGCCCAACATTGTTCTGGACTACAGGGAGGCAAACATCACATCCGCAGCCCTAGAAAAACTGGTGGGAAGACATTGCAAGAGAAGAGGCAGGGAGTGTGTGGGTCTTGTGGTTGGGGGGGAATAACATCTCTATGGCAACGCAGCCTAGCAACCACGTCTGTACCGCCAAGCCATTGAGGAAAGGATGTACAGGGTGTGTGTGTGTGAAGGGCAGGATCCTCACCTTGTCCCGGTTGCGCGTCTTCCAAATAGGTGGTGTTGGTTTTCTCTGGGTCATCGCTGGCTCTAAAAAGATTAGCAAAGGGGATAAAAAGAAGACAACAACAATGACTATGGAAAAGCAACATTTGGGGTGGTTTTTTTTTCCTCCAGAAAAAAATACCCACCCTTCTAAACCCGGCTAAATTTGGCACCACATGGAACGACTGTAGCTCCCCTAATAGAATCTTCTGCTCTTTAAAGGTTTACAGGCATCACAGCGGCCCTGCAAGGTAGGTTCTGGCTGAGGGCTTGGGATGAAGTCCTCACAGGTCACGTCACCTTCATTCCATTTATCCTCACCAGTAGCCAATGGCCTGGATGCCTTCAAAAGGGGACGGGACAGATTCCTGGAGGAAAAGTCCATCCCAGGTGATAAACCATGATGGAGACGTGTCATCTCCAGGCTTAAAACTGGGGTCCTTCAAGGCCCAGATGCAGGGGAGTGGACTATCAGGAGACAGATATCTAGTCTCATGCATTCCCAAATGCATCTGGTGGGGCCATTGTGAGATATACAGGAAGCTGGACTAGATGGGCCTTTGGCCTGATCCAGCAGGGCTCCTCTTAGGTTCTTATGTTCTTATAAACCTCCTTTCTGCTTGGCGTGAAAATATTTTGAGTTACCATATTTTTCCGTGCATACCACACAACTTTTTTCTAAATTCATGACGCCCAAAATTAAGGGGCGTGGTATACACAGCAGTAAGCCTCTTGGGATGGGTGTGTGGAGAACCCAAACTCACCTTGCTTTTCCCCCTCTGTGGTTTGTTTTTTGCATGATCGGCTCTGTCTTTCCTTGAGTTCTCCACCCCCACCACCCCCACTGTTTTCTTTCATTTCCCCGTTCTAAACCCTCCTCCCGGGTTTAGTGAGTTTGTTTTTTGCAGGATCAGGAATGGCCTGTTAAGAGATGTGCGCTGAAAGAAAATAAAAAAGCAAATTTTTTTTTTTTAGCATGAAAAGGCATCTCTTAACAGTAGGGGTGGAGGAAACCACAAGGAGGATTTATTAATTTTATTTATTTGGGGGTCTACAAAGTGTATGTGTGTGGGGGGGGAATCTCATAAAAGGCAATGTCTTATAGATGGAAAAATGCAGTGCTTTTATAGCTCTGGAAGGCGTGGTTTTACTAAATGACGAAGGAGATGTGGTGGGTGCAGATTTTTGGAGCTAGACTACAACTCCCCTCAGGACGGCCACCGGCTAAGCCGGATAGAAGATGCTGTCTGATGCAGCCTGGAAGGCCACGCCTTCTTATTTCCATGGGTCCATTAACGGCAGGTGGAACGTGCACTAGTTTAGTCAACTAAAGGCTCCCCTGACGCATTTCTCTTCCCCCACCAGAAAAGCCGCTTCCGCTTCGTGAGCCTGAGCCCCTGACGCTGCCACCCCACCCCTCTGTTACCTGGAGAGCCGGCGGTCCATCTCGCAGCAACGGCGGCAGACAATCAGGACACCAAAGATCAGGACCAGGGTGCCTCCGATGAAGATGGAAAGAAGAACCAGAAGCAGGACGTACCCATCCTGGGTGTTCACCTCCGTTGGCGCCGCCTGCAAGGTGGGCGGGGGTGGGTTGAAAGAGTTAGAGGAGGGGGAGAGAGAGGGAGGAGACTGATTCCTTCAATTTTTGATTTCCTTTCATAGAGACCAAATTGTTTATTAGAATGGCTTCACATGCAGCCTTAATCCCAGATAAACTTGAATGTCTACAGACGTTCCATAGCTTCCACGCCCAATGCACTGAAAAAATAGCAGGTACAATTATATTGAACCTCCAGATTCAGAGGCTGGGAAAAAGACTGGGCCACTTTATATATATATTTATTTATTTATTTAATATGTGAGATACCTTGCAGGTCCACAAGCGGTTCCCCAGATGAAGAAGGACTAGGCACTTATCAAAATCAATTAATTTTTTATTGAACAAATTCAGCATCGACTTCTCTTGTTCTTTACTTCGAAAACCATCAGTGTAAGGTATCAAAACAGGGGCCTCCGAACTTAGATGAACAAGGGGATGATAAAACGGCAAGTCATTTATAAACGGATTATTAGTCACTTGTGGTGTGTGTGCTGCATGGTGGCAGAGAAACGGACTGGCACATTGGACTCCACAGCTTTGAGGCTCGATTGCCGCTTGCGAACTCCATCCCCCTCCAGGGATCCATCCAGGTGGATTAGCACTCACTCCCCTGGCCCAGGGATCCTGATTTCCTGTGGATGTCCCCGTACTGACTACAGGGAAACCTGGTGGAGTGGGCAAAGGCAGTCCCCCAGAGCTCCATGGGATCGGCAACGGCAGCCCTGCGTCTGTCTACCTTCATGCCTCTTTCTCCGTCTGTGTTCCCTTTTCCGTTTACAGAAGAGTTACCCGTCTCTCTGTCTGAGTCACGTGCTCTTTAACCGACTTCTTTTCCAACCTCCCTCGTGCCATTCTGTCGTCCTCGAGCTCTCTTGTCCGTGTCTCCACCTCTCTAAATAACTTCCTACCACCTCCAGTCATTACCTGAATCCCGACATCTCTTCCTACCTTATCTTTATCCATTTTAACTTGTACACCCACATGCCAAAACCTTCCAACCACGTATCTTTCTCTCCAATCCCCTACCTGTATTCCAACATCCCACATTACTTTCTTCACCACTATTTCTACCTGCACAGATGCACTCTTTCCTTTAACTTTCCACTCCTCCACCTGCACTCCTTCCTCAACCTGCATCCCTAGCCAATCAATCTGTAATGCCACATGTTTTCCACTTGACTTCCATTCATCTACTTGTATGCCTTGATCCTGCACTCCTTCTTTCTTATTCTTTTCATATGACCTCCAATTAATTACATCTTGCACTATGGCAAAGAAACTCCTGATTGTTGGCCCTCCCATTTCTTCGCTCTCAGCCCCTCTATTACTTCCTAAGTTCCTATCTTCTTTGCTATTTCTTCACTAACCCTAACCCTAACCCCTATTACTTCCTATCTTCTTTTCCATTTCTTTCTGTCCCACATCTCTCGTGCCACCTATCTCTTTCTCTTCTTCCGTCCTGAAGTACAGTTTCCCTGGCTCTTCTTCTTCCACTAATCCTTCATGTTCGTTCTGAGCCACTACCTTTCTCTCCACTTCTTTCAGCTGACGTGCCCACCTCAACCTTCTCACTCTCACATTATATACCGCTCCATCTAGCTACACAGCTACTCTGGGTGTGCAATAATTCATTAAATTAATTCATTTTTAAAATGCATTAATTCCTTCAATGCATTTCCTTATTACATTTATAACCATAAACAGATCCATATATATACAGTCAGACCCCAATATACATTGGGGATTGGTTCCAGGCCTTCCCTTGGATAATGAAAACCGTGGATAAGTGAGAACGCCTGCCCACCCACCTCTGAACTGCTGATTCCTGACAGTAGCTTGCTTTATGACTGCTGTTTTGAGACAGTAGCTTGCTTTATGGCTGCTGTTTGTGAAATAGCTTGCTTTGTGGCTGCTGAATTATTTAATTTTTTTCCTCTGCCAACCATTATCAACTGAATCAGTGGATAATGAATAAGTGGATATGGGGGTCCTACTGTATATGGCTGAAGAGGCCATATAAATGGCAACAGCCTTGTTAAGTAGGCCAGTTGTTTTGGGGGAAAACAGAGACAGAGTGAAACTTCAACCCAGATCACTCCGTCCAAGGGCTGAGGGAGGAACCCGAATCCAGATCTCTTATCCCAGAACGCTAACTGCTAGGCCTCCCTACCATAGCCTGTCCGCCACTTCTGGGAGCAGAGACAAAAGCCCAAGAGTGGATTTCGTTTTGGAAAGGGGTTGCCTTTTAGGGGTCCCTGTTGACATTCCTAGGGACTACGAATGTAGGCAATGGAGTAGCCCTCCTGTTCTTGCTTATGATGGGCTTTCCGCCGGCTCCCCCCCCCCCCCCGGGAAAAGGATCCTGGAATTCCCCAGGAATGACAGATTTGACACCATATGTCTCTTTGTATCAAAAAACCTGACTCGGTTTGGCACGCACATGATTTTTTCGGGTGAGCAAGCTGCTTTCTCTTCTACCACTGAAAGGATTTGTTGCCAGGCGCCCCCCCCCCCATGACTCAAAAGGTGTACCAATTCCACCCCCTCCCCCCAATACGTCATCAATATCTGCGACAATAAACTCTTTCCCCATTGCCAGGCGGTCCAGTATGCCCTATCAGTTAAATACAGTAAATAAATTAAAATGCAATTTAATTTTTATTTAATTGATCGAATGCAGATAATCTATTTATACAAATAAAGAGTTTGAAGTGGTTTTTATTTTTCATATGAATCCCACTCCCCACCCAAAAAAAACAACAACTTCTTTTTTTGGTAACGGGCTTTTCCGTATCTCCTCGCCAATGGAACCAACTGGTCTGGTGGACTAAATCAGAAGGCACTTTCCAAACTTCAGCCCTCCAGATGTTTTGGACCACAACTCCCACAATCCTTTGTCGTTGGCAATCTCAGCTTAGAATTCTGGGAATTGAGGTCCAAAACATCTGGAGGCCCGAAGTTTGGACAATTCTTAGAGTGCCAGGCTAGGATTTCAGGTATCAAAACAAGAGGCCAGACCCTCCTAGTATGTTTTCATATGGGGGCATATGAAAACATACTAGGAGGGTCTGACCTCTTGTTTCTTCCCCTGCCTCACATCCTATCTTAAATCTCTGCCTGGCAGGAATGTTGTCAGGCAAAAAGAAGCGCCAGGTGTGAATCCAACATTTCTCAACTGAAGGCTTTAGGTTTTTGCTTCTGGACTACAACTCCCATAATGCCCTAGCAACTCAAGTTTCCGGGAGTTAAAAGGCTCTGAAGAGAACTTTATACTCCCAGGTGTGGGACCTCCTGCCATTAGAGGGAAGGCAAGTAACAAATTAATAATAATAATAATAATAATAATAATAATAATAATAATAATAATAATAATAATAATAATAATAATAATAATAATAATAATAATAATAATAAATCACATCATTTCTTGGTATGAAGAAGGAAGTGTCAATTTCACTGTTCAGCCATTAGAGGAGGGGTTTTAGAATCAAGTGGGGGGTAGTTCCCATGGCTCCTAGAGCCAAACTTTGGCCCTCCAGATGTTTTGGACTACAACTACCACAGTCCTTTGTCATTGGCAATCTAAGCTTAGAATTCTGGCAATTGTGGTCCAAAACATCAAGAGGACTGAAGTTTGGACATGCCTGATGGGGCAGACTCAGGATAAGATCATCAAACAGGCCTTTTCTCTGATGTATGGTGCAGACAATGGGGCTTGTAGTCCTTCCTAAGTACTGAACTGGACCCGGACTGTGGCCAAAGGTAGCAGAGAGTGCTGATTATATCCATATCTGTCAGAAAGACAGGGGACCCACGCAAACCTTCTGATCTGGAGCTTCCCAAAATTCCCTTGTGACTACAACATCCAGAATCCCCAGCCAGCAAGAGCACACAGTAAATATCACCCAGCCATATTTGGGGGGTGGAAGAGGAGGGAGAGCTAAGCCTCTGGAATGTGAAAATCAACCTCAGCTACACTGATTTTTGGAGGGCATACTACCTTGGGCTGTTTTGGACTACAAAGCCCATAATCAATGAAAAACCAAATATTCCCCACCACCAACACTATCAGGCTAGATTCCAGGAAACCTGGCTTCAAAACCCTGGCTGCTAAACCCTATTCCGTACCAATCTTTCTAGGCCTGGCCTTCCTCACAGGGTTATTGTGAGAATTCAAAATAAAAAAAGGAAGGTTCCCTCAGGTCCTCAGGGGGGAAATGAAATACACAAAGAACAGTATAATTGAATGCCCATAATATGATTTTAGGGGGAGGAGGAGGAGCCTTTGGACCTGCTAGAGATGTTTCAGATGAGCAGGTGAAGCATCATGGGAACTGTAGTCCAGAGCAGAAAACTGGAGCAAGGGTTCTGGTACACGCAGTATGCCCACTCCAGGCATGGGTCTTTTTGGCCTCAATAATTACGAAAGGTGGGTCGGCCGTTGCAATGTTCAGAACAAATAAATTGAAAAATATGAAGTTTTTATACACACACACACACACACACATACACACACACACACACACACACACACACACA
>JAHTLZ010003173.1:0-14701 GCA_023846285.1 Phrynocephalus versicolor | reverse complement strand
AAAAAATATTTTCTTTTGTCAGTTCTTACTCTCCCAGCCCTCAATTTGAGTGGATGTCCCCTAGTTCTGGTATTTTGGGAGAGAGAGAAGAGCTTCCCTCTATCCACTTTACTCATACCCTGCATTATTTTGTATGTCTCAATCATATCCCCCCTCAAGCGCCTTTTTTCCAGACTAAAGAGGCCCAAATGTTTTAGCCTTTCTTCATAAGGGAGGTGCTCCAGCCCGGTAATCATTTTAGTCGCTCTCTTCTGCACCTTTTCCAGTTCCACTATGTCTTTCTTGAGATGCAGTGACCAGAATTGTACACAATACTCCAGGTGCGGCCTTACTATTGCTTTGCATAATGGCATTATAATCTTGGCTGTTTTATTTTCAATCCCCTTTTTGATAATCCCTAGCATGGAATTGGCCTTCTTCACTGCTGCAGGCGAAGTTGTCTCTCGAAGGAGGGAGGAAATAACTTGGGCTGTGACAGTAAAACCATTGCGCTGGCCGGAAACTTCAGAGAAGTTTCAGCGTGAATGGAGACGCGACCAGAGCCCAGCCCATTCCCCACAGTGGGCGAGACATCCCTGTTGTGGGACTCCATGCCTGGGTTGGGGAAAGGATGTTCCTCCCTTCCAATAGAGGATCATGAGGTGGGAGTTAACCTGTTAGATCCCGGTTATACGAACTCGTTATTGTTAGAAGATGTTTGCAAACCTTATTCTATGTTGTCTGTAAACCAAGAAGAACCTGCCTACGGAGAATTTCACTCTGTAAGAAATAAAAACCCATTTAATGTTGAACCTGTCGTCGACTCCAGCTCTTTTCGTGAAATCAGAATAAGGGATCCCCTCAGCGAACCCTCACACCCACGTCCTAGTCTCTGAAGCCATGAAAAACAAAACCAGTCCCTTCTTCAATGTGACATCCTTTTAGATATTTAAACATAGCTATCATATCCCCTCTCAGCCTTCTTTTTGAAAGGCTAAACATTCCCAGCTCCCATACCCTCATGCTCCTATTGAAGGTTGACCCTCCAGTTTGGCTGGCTCATACATTTAATTTCGTTCGCCACCAGGGCCAATTCAGAAGAAATCAATGATCAACACGAAGACTACTTAGCAACTAGGTTATTACTGCTGGCTGGCCTGCACCAACTGTTGTAGGGTATGGTGATATTTTATTTTTTCACATTGTGATAGGGCTCAGAAAGGGTTTGTTGTCAAAATTCCTCCAACTTCAGTGTTCTCAATAGACATGGGCACGACTCGGCGAAATTTTCGTTTCCGTTTTCGTTTGTCGTTTCCGTTACGTAACGAAACGACAAACGAAAATTGAGCTGGAAATTGGACGAAACGAAACAACCCATGAAAATTTTGGTCGTTACTTTCATTTCCGTTACTGGCGGCGCGCAATGAAATGAGCTGTTTTTTAAATGTTAAAAAACGCCCTGGACATCCATAAAAATGCAGCGATAATTATTTATACTGTCTGATAATACCTACCAGGGGGGGTGGGGGTCCTTAAAATGTGCATTTATGTCTTTTCTCAGATCGCTGTATTTTTTTTTCCTTTAAGGGGAGTTGGTGACATTGACCCAAAATGGCTCCCAGATACCTAATATTGATTTCTTGGGTATTAAAACGCCCTGGACATCCATTAAAATGCAGCGATAATGCGAGAATTATTTGAAATTATTACCTACCAGGGGGTTGGGGTCCTTAAAACGTTTGGTTTTGTCTTCTCCCATCACGATAAGGATGACAAAATGGATGTCGCCAGCCACTCCAGCCACAACATGGAGGCAAGCCATGTAATGGGATCATGTAAATTCTTGGAAAACTTCAACCAATAGCATGCCCAGGTTGCAGACTGGGCAGGTCTGGCAGCCAGAGAGGGCATAAAAAGCTCTTGCAGCCCCCGGAAATGCTTTAAAATTGCGCAAAAAGCAGGTAGAAACGACAAACGAAAAAATGAAAAACGAAACGACAAATTTTTGAAAAATTTCGCGAGAAACGGAAACGACCCGAAACGGACCCGTCCCGAAAAACGACAACTCGAAACATATTTTTTTCTGGTTGTGCCCATCTCTAGTTCTCGATAGCTTGGTTGGGTTACATTGTTTGGCTTCCCTTTCAGTGCAAAAGCTTTTACCTCCAGAATTTATTTGTTTGTTTTTAACAGGGCTAGGCTGGGGGAGGAGAGGTCAGGTTCGTATGTATTCTATTCTTTTAAACAAAAAGAAGGACATGATTAGATAAGAAATTAAATGGTTGGACTGATCTCTCTAGATTAAAAATACCCCTCTCTTTTTTACCGAAGGACCTCTTTCTTTCAGGCTTGCTTATACATGGGATAATTAGAAGAATTTTATATGGTTACTTGTATGAATGAATGTCATTCTCTCTCTCTCTCTCTCTCTCTCTCTCTCTCTCTCTCCCTCCCTCCCTCTTTCCCCACTCTAATATTTTTACTCTACCTTGTACTTGAAAAGGAATCATGGCAACTTACATTATTGATTTTTTTTCTATTGAATAGTTTTATTGGGTTTTTAAGGGGGGAACAAAGGGGAGGGGTGTCGAGAAAAGGGGGTACAATTTTAAAATTTACATTGAATATGTCAAGCAAAATAAAATAGCGATTTAACATATTGATAGATCACCAAATATTATCACAGTGCTAATAGGTTTGTTACTTCTTGCCATCTTTTCCGAGAAATCTCATCATAGTCTCCCTTTAAAAAGCCGGAGAGTCTGTCGATTTCAATGCATTCTCTTATCTTTTCGTGGACATTCCTCTCTGTTGGCACGTTTGGTTGTTTCCAGGATTTCACATACAGTATCCTTGCAGCAACAATTACATGGTGAAGTACATACCTCTGATCATATGAAATATTTATGTCTACTATATTTAGTAAAAAAAGTTCTGGTCTAAGCTCTATCTTAATTTTCAAAAATCTTTCTAAAAATAGTTTTATCATTATCCAGTATGCCTTTGCCTCTTTACATGTCCACCACATATGGTAAAAGGTACCACAATCATATTTACATTTCCAACATTTAGGTGAGCAGTTGTACATCTTAGATAGTCGATGTGGTGAAAAATGCCATCTATAGAACATCTTATAGCAATTTTCCTTAAAAGCTATAGATTTAAAGATTTTGACTGTGTTCCACAAAGAATCCCATTTATTTAGATGAATAGAGTAACCAAAGTTTTCTGCCCATCTTATCATAGTGTCTTTGACCAGTGTATCAATCATTTTTTCATTTAACAAGATACTATAGAATTTACTAAGAAGCTTTGAATCGCCGGAACTTAGTATTTTGTCAAGTGGGGTATCATTGGTCATAAAACCCCCCTCTTTAGTAAGGTCTTTAAAGTGAGAGTATATTTGTTGGTACTTCCACCAGTCTAACTTATGACCTTCTGAAAATAGTTTTTCTAATGGTTTCAAAGAGTGATCAGCGTTCAGAAGGTGTCTGTAAGTTAAAACTTTTGGAATTTCACTTGTATGGGAGCTAATAACCACTCCCAGCGGAGATAACCACAATGGTGCTTTGGAGTAAAATTGTTTTTTAATCGATAACCATATTTTAACTAAGGCATTCCTTATCCAGTGCTTTTTAAAGAGGGTTATATATTACCCTTATACCATATATAATGATGCCAGCCCTTGTCTAGGCCATAACTCTCGAGCTGCAATATTCTTTTGTTTGTCATCAAAATCCAGTCTTTAATCCAAGTCATGGTAGCGGCCTTGTAGTATAACACCAGATTGGGCAGGACAAAGCCACCAGTTTTTGTTCTATCCTGTAGATAAACATTTCTAATCCTTGCTTTTTTCTTTTGTCATATAAATATACGTATACTTTTTTCCAGATCTGTAATAATCTTAAAGTTAGGTAATATAGGTAAAGATTGAAATAAGAAAAGCAATTTAGGTAAAACATTCATTTTAACTGCAGCAATTCTGCCCATTAAGGATAACTGGAGTCTTGACCAGGTTTCCAAGTCAGCTTTGATTGTTTTTATACCATTAACATAGTTAATCTTTAACATAGTTATCTTTAAGTAAAGTGTTACAACGGTTATATACAGTAATACCCAAATACTTTACCTTGCTAGCATGTTGGAAACCCGATTGGTTTACCAATTTTTCAATCATGGATGGAGTCATATTTTTAGTAAGCAACAGTGTTTTTCTCTATTTACCTTTAGTAAATATTTACCTTTAGTCCAGAGATTTTAGCGTAGGCCTCCAAAGTTTTTAGGAGTTCTAGAGAGGAGATCTGAGGATTCTCCATAATAACCAACAAATCGTCCACAAAGGCTTGCACCTTATAAACTTCTCCTCTGCTTTGTAGGCCTTGAATACCTGGAGTATTTCTTATAACATGAAGAAGCACCTCCAAAGTTAATATAAACAGAAGGGGGGAGAGAGGGCATCCTTGCCTGGTGCCTTTGTGTATGTTGACTTTGTCTGTAAGGTAGCCATTAACTACAATCCTAGTGTTTTGGGTGGAGTAAATTTGTTCAATTGCTCGTAGCATTCTGTGACCACACTGTAGATAATCTAACTGGGTTTTGAGTAAAGACCAGGATACATTGTCAAATGCTTTCTCAGCATCGATGAATGCGAAGGCTACTTGCTTCTCAGGGTGGCATTCATAATATTCCAACGCATTGAGAAAAGTTCTAATGTTGGATTGAAGGTGCCTTTTCAGAGGAAAGCCAGTCTGGTCATGTGATATCAAAGAGGGTAGGATCATCTGCCATCTATTAGCCAAGATAGTTGCAAATATTTTGTAATCCACATTTAGGAGAGCAATTGGCCTGTAGTTCTGTATCAAGTCTTTAGATTTCCCTTCTTTAGGAATCAGTGTTGTATGAGATAGTTTCCATGAATCTGGAATGTCTTCACCTTCTAAAATGGATGTAAAGAGATTTTTCATATTTCCAGAGACTATCTCAGAAATTTTTTTGTAAAATTGTGCCAGTATTGAGTCAGGTCCAGGAGCCTTGTTCATTTTTTGGTGATTAATGGCCTCTGTTATTTCCATCATTGTAATAGGGGCATTTGTCAGAGCTCTCTGTTCTTCAGTAAGTTTTGGGAAATTGGCTTGTTCAAGGTATTGAAAGATGGCATCTTTGTCAATCGTCTCCGACTTGAACAAGTTCTGGTAATATGCCTCTATAATTTTTTGGATTTGTAGCTGCTCTGTCTGATTTTCCCCAGTTTTATCTTTGAGTGCTAAAATAAGTTTTTGAGATTGTACCTTTTTTAACCTATAGGCTAACCATCTACCTGGTTTGTTTGCGTTTTCCACAAAATTCAGCTTGGCCAATTTGATTTTATGGGCTATATCTGCAGTCAGGATCAAATTAAGTTCATGCCTACAAGAAGCTAAGTCTTTGTTCAGCTGCTCGTTGCGAGGATCATGAATTAAGTCCTTTTCAAGCTTTTTCATCGTATTGAGGATAGATTCAGATCTCTTTTTCCTCTCTTTGTTCCGTCTTGCTTATTGAAAAGTAATATTTAAAACTGAAACAATAAGTATACAATTATTTAATAGGAGCAAAGAAAGATCACTCTGAGAGATGGTAAGCACAGGTAGGACACAGTTAGGGCAGTAACACAATAATAATCCCTATTTATTTATTTTTATTTTTATTTTAGGGGGGGTTACCCTGTCTTTCTTCTTGGAAAAGGACCCAAGGTGGCTTAAAGTAATGAGGGACAATATACTAATATATAGTCCAGGGAACTGAGGGACATCTAACAGCATTAAAAGACAACATTACACTAAAGTACAAAATGTGAGCAGTTAAAAAGAGAGTAAAATTCCATTTAAAGGTTATGAGTGATGGAAACTAACATTGGAAAACATAGTGTCAATGCAACCACACAGGTTATAAGTGGTTATAAACACAAAGTCTATGTGATCATATAGATTCATATAAAATACCTTCTTTGGAGGTTTTTAAGCAGAGGCTGGATGGCCATAGGTCGGGAGCACTGTGATGGGGGTTCCTGTGTGGCAGATGGTTGGACTAGATGGCCCTTGAGGTCTCTTCCAACGCTCTGATTCTATTATTCTAATAGAGAGTCCATCATTCAGGGAAAGGTTTCCTGAAGAGAAAGGTCTTTGCCTGTTTCTGGAAGGACAACAGAGATGAGGCAGTCCTGGCCTCTAGTGGGAGGGAATTCCAGAGTCTGGGCGCAGCAGTCAAGAAGGCCCTTTCATGGTTTCCCACTAGACATAACTGTGCGGGTGGTGGGATAGAGGGAAAGGCCTCTCCTGATGACCTTAACACCCAAGTCAGTTCATACTGTGAATGTCAATCTTTGAGATAGCTAAGACCCAGGTTGTACAATGCTTTGTAGGTTAAGGTCAGTGCTTTGAATTGTGCCTGATAGCTGATTGGTAGCCAATGGAGCTGCTTTAATAGGGATGTAATGTGATCGCTGTACCCAGCCCCAGTCAGCAATCTGGCTGCTGCATTTTGGACCTGTTGAAGTTTCCTGAGACTTTTTAATCAGTAGTCCAACATAGAGCACATTACAGTAGCCTAGCCTGGACATCACTAGGGCATGTGTCACTGTGGCAGAGCTGGTTTCCCAATAAATGGACATAACTGATGTACTAGCCTTAATATTGCAAATGCGCTCCTCGCTACAGCTGTGACCTGGGCATCCAAGCTCAAGGATGAGTCCAAGAGCACCCCAAGCTGTGTACCTGATTGTTCAATTGGAAGGTGACCCCTACCAGTACAGGTTGCACCCCTATCCCTTGTTCTCCCTTTCAGCTGACCAGAAGCACCTCTGTCTTATCTGGGTTTAGTTTCACTTGGTTCATCCTCAATTAGTTCATTACCGCAGGTAAACACTCATGTAAAGCTGAGCTAGTAGCTCCCTTAGAACCCATTGGTGATGAGAGGTACATAAGAACATAAGAAGAGCCATGCTGGATCAGGCCAAAGGCCCATCTTGTCCAGCTTCCTGTATCTCACAGTGGCCCCACCAGATGCGTTTGGGAGTGCATGAGACTAGATATCTGTCTCCTGATAGCACTCCCCTGCATCTGGCCATTGAAGTACCCCAGTTTTAAGACTGGGGAATTGCACATCTCTATCATGGTTTGTAACCCGTGATGGACTTTTCCTCCAGGAATCTGTCCAATCCCTTTCTGAAGGCATCCAAGCCAGATGCCATCACCACATTCTGTGGCAGGGAGTTCCATAGACTAACAACACACTGAGTGAAAAAATATTTTCTTTTGTCTGTTCTTACTCTCCCAGCCCTCAATTTGAGTGTATGTCCCCTAGTTCTGGTATTTTGTGAGAGGGAGAAGAGCTTCCCTCTATCCACTTTACTCATGCCCTGCATTATTTTGTACGTCTCGATCATATCCCCCCTCAGGCGCCTTTTTTCCAGACTAAAGAGCCCCAAATGTTTTAGCCTTTCTTCATAAGGGAGGTGCCCCGGCCCAGTAATCATTTTAGTCGCTCTCTTCTGCACCTTTTCCAGTTCCACTATGTCTTTCTTGAGATGCGGTGACCAGAATTGTACACAAAACTCCAGGTGTGGCCTTACTATTGTTTTGTATAATGGCATTATAATGTTGGCTGTTTTATTTTCAATCCCCTTTTTGATAATCCCTAGCATAGAATTGGCCTTCTTCACCGCTGCCACACATTGGGGAGACACCTTCATGGAGCTGTCCACCAACACACCAAGATCTCTTTCCTGATCCGTCACGGATAACTCAGAGCCCATGAGTTGATAGATGAAGTTTGGGTTTTTTGCCCCAATATGCATTACTTTACATTTGGTTACATTAAAACGCATTTGCCATTTCTCAGCCCACTCCGCAAGTTTGGAGAGATCCTTCTGGAGCTCTTCACAATCTTCTCTGGTTTTTACCACACGGAAAAGTTTTGTGTCATCTGCAAACTTGGCCACCTCACTGTTTATCCCTGTCTCCAGGTCATTTATGAACAGATTGAAAAGCACCGGTCCCAGGACAGAGCCCTGGGGCACACCGCTTTTCACTTCTCTCCATTGTGAAAATTTCCCATTGACACCTACTCTTTGTTTCCGGGATCTCAACCAGTTCTCAATCCATAAGAGGACCTGCCCTCTTATCCCCTGACTGTGCAATTTTCTCAGCAGCCTTTGGTGAGGGACTGTGTCAAAAGCCTTTTGAAAATCCAGATAGACTATATCCACCGGTTCACCCAAATCCACGTGCCTGTTGACCTTTTCAAAAAATTCTAAGAGGTTTGTCAGACAAGATTTACCCTTACAGAAGCCATGCTGATTTTCTCTCAGCAAGGTTTGTTCTTTTATGTGTTTTAAGATTTTCTCTTGGATGAGGCTTTCCACCATCTTCCCTGGGACAGATGTAAGGCTAACCGGCCTGTAATTTCCCGGGTCCCCCCTCCTTCCTTTTTTAAAAATTGGTGTGACATCTGCTATCCTCCAGTCCCCCGGCACTGTGGCCGTTTTAAGAGACAAGTTGCATATAACCGTTAAGAGATCTGCAATTTCATTTCTCAGTTCCCTAATAACCCTTGGGTGGATGCCATCTGGGCCCGGTGACTTGTTAATCCTCAATTTATCAATTAGTCCTAAAACCTCCTCTCTTTTTACCTGTATTTGATTTAATTCTTTAGTCAAGAGGGGCGGCTGAGGCAGCGGAATCCGCTCAAGGTCCTCTGTCGTGAAGACAGACGCAAAGAACTCATTCAATTTCTCTGCAATGTCCAAGTCCTCCTTAACCTCCCCTCTTCCTCCCTCACCATCCAGAGGGCCAACTGGTTCTCTGGCAGGTTTTCTACTTCTAACATATTTAAAGAAGCTTTTATTATTACCCTTTATATTGCTAGCCATTCGTTCCTCAAAGTCTTTCTTTGCCTCCCTTATCATCTTCTTACATTTCTTTTGCCAGAGTTTGTGTTCCTTTTTATTATCCTCATTTGGGGAGGATTTCCATTTACAGAAGGACCTCTCCTTGTGCTTTAGAGCCTCTCTAACTCCACTTGTTAACCATGCCGGTGTCCTCTTGGACTTAAATGAGCTCTTCTTTCTTTGTGGTATGCACTTGTGCTGGGCCTCTATTATTGTTGTTTTAAACAGGCTCCATGCACTCTGAAGAGATTGGATTCTTCTAACCTTCCCCTTCAGTTTCTCTCTAACTAGTTTCCTCATCTGAGGGAAGTTTGCCCTTCGAAAATCAAGGGTTTTTATGTCTGATTTGGTTGACACTCTTCCTCCAACATGCATGGCAAAGGTAATTGCAGCATGGTCACTGTTCCCCAGAGGCTCAGTGACATTCACACCCCTGACCAGGTCCTGAGTATCACACAATATTAGATCCAGAGTTGCCTGTTCTCGGGTGGGCTCCGTGACAAGTTGCTCTAAGGCACAGTCATTCAGCAAGTCGAGAAACCCAGTTTCTCTTTCTTGCCCAGAGCTCGCATTGGCCCAGTCAATGTGGGGATAATTGAAGTCCCCCATGATTACTATCCTATCCCTCTTAGCCACCTCCATGATTTCTCTCCTCATTTCAAGGTCCCCCTCAAGTTTTTGATCTGGTGGACGATAGAATACTCCAACTATCACATCACTCCTGGGACCTGGTAGTTTAACCCACAGTGATTCTATGGTGGAGTCAGACCCTCTGTCCATCTCCATTCTGCTGGATTTTACCCCTTCTTTGACATAGATGGCCACTCCTCCTCCAACCCGCCCCTCTCTATCCCTTCTATAGAGTTTATAGCCTGGGATTGCTGTATCCCACTGGTTCTCCACATTCCACCAGGTTTCTGTTATGGCTATTATATCTATGTTATCCCTAGCTGCCAAATGTTCAAGTTCTCCCATCTTTGCTCGGAGGCTTCGAGCATTGGCGTAGAAGCACCTGTACAGTGGGTCCCGCAACAACAGCTGCTGCCTTGTTCTTTCTCCCGCACAGCTTTTATTATCAGTAGACAAACTGTCATATTCCGTTATTCTCCCAGTGCTAATACCTGCTATGCCATCTCTATGTGATTCTCTACCTTCTTCAACCTCATTCCCCGAGGATGATGTGTTCCGAACCGGATGCCACTCAGCTCCTGTCGGCTTTCCCCCAGTTATCAGTTTAAAAGCTGCTCTGCTGCCCTTTTGAGGTTGAGTGCCAGCAATCTGGTCCCATCCTGATTCAAGTGCAACCCATCCCTCCTGAACAGGTTTGGCTTGTCCCAAAATGTTCTCCAGTTCCTGACAAATCGAAAGCCCTCCTCTTGACACCATCGCCTCATCCATGCATTGAGGCTTCTGAGTTCTGCCTGCCTGGCGGGTCCTGCACGAGGAACAGGTAGCACTTCTGAAAATGCTACCTTGGAAGCCCGGGATTTCAACCTTCTACCTAACAACCTGAATTTGGCTTCCAAGACTGACCGCTTTGCCTTCCCAACGTCATTGGTACCAACATGTACCATGACCACTGGCTCCTTCCCAGTTCTCTCTAACAAGCTATCTATATTTCTCGTGATGTCTGCAACCTTTGCACCTGGCAGGCAAGTGACCATACGGTTATCATGCTCGTCACAAATCCATCCCTCTGTATTTCTAATGATAGAATCCCCTAGTACAAGAAGCTTCTCTCCTGCAGCCTGTTCATCTACATGTACCTGATCTTGTGTCTCATCAATAGTGATGAGGGAGAGATCCTCCGGTGGAACCAATTCTTCCTCTGTGTGTGCCTCATGAGGGATTCCCAACTCTGTCTCCCCAGATGTTCTTGGACTACAACTCATAGAAATCCTGGCCAGCACAGGTTGTAGTGAAGGAAAAAAAATAAAAAGCCAACCAGCCCATGCTACAGCTGGTAGGCAAACCATGTGGTTGGTCAGTTTTTTAAAAAATATATAAAATAAAAATTTAAAAATCAATCCAGCCTGCGGGCTGCCAAACCAGCCCATGAGCACCAGACCCGACCCGTGGACTGCTGAACCAACCCACAAGCCACCGAACCAGCCCACGGGCCGGCAGAACAAAAAATAAAAAAATAAAAAATTACCGATACAGCCCACGGCCCGCTAATCCAGCCTGTGAGCACCAGACCCGACCCATGGGCTGCCAAACCGGCCTGCGGACCGACGGGGGGGGGGAGCCTACTGGTCCATGCTACCACTGGTAGGCAGGCCACATAGTCAGCTAGTTTTAAAAATAAAATAAAATAGCAGAAGAAGAAATTTTTAAAAAATTAAAATTTAAAAAACCCCGATCTAGACCGTGGGCTGCCGATCCAGCCCGCGAGCTCCAGCCTCAACCTGTGGGCCGCTGAACTGGCCCGTGTACTGTTAGAAGAAAATTAAAATAAAATAAAATAAAATAAACCCGATCCGACCTGCAAGCACCACACCTGACCCGGCACGCGGGACGGCAGATTTTTTTTAAAAAAAGCAGACCAGCCACGCTGCAGCTGGTAAGTGGGACACATGGTTGGCTATTTTTAAAAAATGAATAAAAATAATATATATATTTTTAAAAAACGATCCGGCCCTTAGGCTGCCAAACCAGCCTGCAGGCCAGCAGGATTTAAAAAATAAATAAATAACAAAAATTAAAAAGCCCCAACCGTTGGGGTTCAAAAAAAGGAAAAGAAAAGAAAAGCAACCAAACTAAAACGAATTATGGAATGAATTTTTTAAAATAAAAAATCGTTTCATAACTAAAGAAACAAAACAGGTTGGGGGAACGAATTATGAAACAAAATGCCATTTTTGTGTTTCCTGCCCATCTCTAATCAGGAAGGTACTGAAAAATCTGTGCACGTGTGTTTTATTCATGCTGTTCACAGGACCATGGATGTATGTCTACAGACAAGCACCGGCTTAGAAACAGAGAAGGCCACTAGCCCCTAGAGTTGAAAACAACTAGACTGCCCTGTCAGGTAAACATTTACCTTTAACATTAGATCTCTCTTCTCCCCAGCTACTATTGCTGTGGAAAATTAGGGAGAAGTGAGAATGAGACCCCTCCCACAATAAATGTTGAAGTAAAAATAGGAGCAGAGAAGAAGGTGAAATTCACAGATAGGGAACTCTGCAAAAAAATACCCCAAGCCAAAAAACCCCACACCAATAAAAACCAATATTCCCACAATTTATATCAATATACTGTAAGCAGTAGTCATAATCCAGTAGAAGTTACCCATCACTGCCCTGGTAGTTTTCATAGCAGGGCTAGGCTTGTCCATGTACAGAGGAACCAAACATCTGTCTGACCTCTTTGTTACCGCCCGGTGTTCTCGATGGCAGAATCTGGCTAGCAATGTGACATTGGTGTCCTTGTGTGCCATTTCCAGCTGCCAATTCCAGCATCTAGAACATCATTAAACAACTGTGACTGTGGAGGAGAAATACCATTAATCATCTGCATTCTGTAAGGAGCGATACACAAAGGAGTTGTCGAAATCAAATAGCTTCTGTCCATTTATTTGGTATAGTAACCCCCCCCCCGCCTATCACACCTAACCCGCAATGCCTGAAAATCCACGATATGTGGAAGTGGGGCAGGGGGGCAATCTGATCCCCCTGCAGCTGCCAGCACGCGCAGGTCCGAGAAATCTCGGGGTGGCGCACGGCGGCGGCAGGGGGATCTGACCTCCCGCCACCACTCGCCGTGCCGCTCCGAGACTTCTCCATCTGGGGCCGTCTCCATTGAAATGCATTGCCAATGCATTTCAATGGAGAAAATTTTCCCCATTGGAAAACATTGGCTCAATGCATTCCAATGGGGGAAATTTCTCCATTGAAATGCATTGGCAATGCATTTCAATAGAGATTGCGGGGCAGTGTAATTGCCGCCCGCCGCCCCCCAGCGGCCCCGAGGCTTCTTGGAAGAGTGGGGGGGCAGCACGGGGCCATGCAATCACTGCCCGCCCCCCGCCCCAGTGGCCCCAAGGCTTCTTGGAGGAGCCAGCGGCCCTGAGGGTACTCAGAGGAGTGAGGGGGGCAGTGCGGGGCAATGTGATTACCCCCCGCTGCCCCTCCCACACGGTCTGAGGCGCATGTACTGCAATCCCGCAATATAGTGGGGCCACAGTACCTGAACCGTGAAATGGCGGGGGGGTGACTGTAATTAGGAGACGTGCTGGGCTGACAATGCAAATACAGGGCCCATTTCAAGATGGTGAAATGTAGACTCTATACAGATTCAAGCGGATGGTCTTAAAATCTGACCACTCACCATCAGCCCTGAATCCAGATTTCTGTGGTAATAAGCTTGCTTCCAAGAAGACCTGGTCCAGATTCTTAGTCAACCATTGCCAATGGCTATGAGAGGATGAATTGCAGCATATTAATCACAGATAAGAATATAATTCTGTCCCTTTTTCCTGTGCCCTCCCCTCCCTTCAGAGGGGCAAATTAAAGGTCAAGTTAGACATTTGATCTATTTTAATGTAGGCAGCTATGCAGATGAACCGATTTGACATATTTAAATAAAACATCCTAATGGCATGTTCTGGCCTTGGAGGCCTCAGGCAGTATACATTGTATTTGTTAGACACCACAGCTTAATTACTCTCATAAATGAATTACACCCGTTTCAATTTAAAACCATAAGTGTTGCATTTGAACTTGGGTCAAATTAAACTTTCTGTCAATTATGCAGATTACTTAAGCAATTATGTAAATTGTTAATAAATTCTTAAGCAGAGGGGGGAAATGGGGCTGGCTAAAATATATATATATTATGTGTGACTGAGCATAGGTGGAACGAAAGGGAAACAAAGCTTTGAGAGAGTGGAAAGATTTTTCTTCTTCTTCTAAAGACATCCAGGCTAGAATGAAGAACTGATAAACATCACACACGCGTGCACATGCCTGCGTGCGTGCGTGTGTGCACGCAGGCACACACACACACACACACACACACACACACACACCTCCCTATCTAGGAAGGTCAAATGGCCAGAGCTGAAATTTCACCCTGCTAAACAGAAAAATGGATCGTTGTAGTTTGATCCCAAGACCTGGAGATTTGTTTGTTTGCTTTTAAATATTTATATCTCATTTTTCCACTTCCTATGACTTGCTCAAAGTGGCTTACAGCAAAAAAGGGGTCAAATTGTTAAAAAAAAAACAGGAGGGGAAAAAAGAACAGCAATTATCCACTTATGTCGCTGTTTTCACACAAAGCCCATTGGGTAAGTTGGTGCTCATTTGCTGAATTAGTATCAGGGAAGTATCCAACGGGGGGGGGGGGCGGTTTGCTGCACAAACTGTAGTGCAAGCACCTCAGAACAGGATGCAGGAGAGGCGGTCAAGCCATTGATGCCGCTGATTGCTGTGCATGAAGGGCCGGGATATTCAAAGCAAACTGCTGTGTAAGCAGGTGCCGGATTGGCTAGGCAAAGGGTGACACAACGGGGTGGTCAGCCTATCCAGAGGTTGAGCATAGTTACGTGAATGGACATTTTCACCCTGATATGGGATGTAGATCAGGGAAACCCAGTGATGAAAAGGATGCGGTGAATGGAGACCACCACCGAGAAAGAGAAAGAAAGGGGGAAAGATTAAAAAATTAACGGTTGATCTGAAAAGAACAAATTAGATATTGATCAGCTTTATTTATTTATGTATTTATGTATGTATGTATTTATGTATTTATACATACATACATACATACATACATACATACATACATACATACATA
>JAHTLZ010003172.1:45251-59687 GCA_023846285.1 Phrynocephalus versicolor | reverse complement strand
CTGAGCTCCCAGATGCATCTGGTGGGGCCGCTGTGAGATACAGGAAGTTGGACTAGATGGGCCTTTGGCCTGATCCAGCATGGCTCTTCTTATGTTCTTATGTTCTTATGTTCTTAATCCTGGCAAACAAGTTTCACAACAAGACAAGTGTATTAGGAGAACTGTAACTGAACTTAACAGATGTAAGTTACAACAAGTTACTGCAAAAAAAAACCGAGCTAATAGAAGCAAGGGGTTTGCAAAATCTGGCAGCACCCAACTTTCACACCAATAATGCACAGGTAACTTCTTCAAAGATGTAATTGAAGAAAAAGGTCTATAATGTGGCTGGGTGCCTGCCCTTCAACAAATGTTTGTTTCAGTGCCTTAATCCAAAAAAATGAATGAGGTGTTGGACAAGAGAAAGAATATATATAATTATCTATAAATAAGTAAAATGAAATTGTAAAATGTTCTATAGAAGGTGCCCTAGCCTTGTTGCCAAATGCCAATGCCAATGCCAACACAAATGTGCTTGTGAGAGATCTTTGAGTGCACTGGTTGGCAAGGGAGACTCTGCCTACTGAGCTCTGAATAATAATTCTAAAATAATTTAATCCACAGCCTCCAAACCCCCTTCTAGTACTGCCACTTGCTAAACTGTAGGTAGAATAGAAAATGAATGGTAAGGTATAAATAAAACTATAAGCTGCTAAGGGTAGGATAGGGTTGCTGGATTCCCTTCCAAAACCCCAATCGCAACAGCAGCAAAAAAGCTGTAGGTAGGCGCAGGGTAAAAGGACCTTTGCCAAGTAAATGAACTCGGTGGGAAATTGGGATAGAAAAGAAATGGTATGGTAGTGTAAAATAAAAATAATATATTTCCAATCCGCACTCCCCTCCCCTCCTGCTCAAATCTTCCCTCCCCCTTGAAGCAAATAGCAAAGCAAATAAAAAACAGAACTCTTCCGAAAACAAAAAAGAATAAACGCTGAGTTGCTATTCCCCACAGCCAGAAAGAAAGAAATTCGAATCGTATGTTTGCGAGAATTAAATTCAATTCCCTCCCTCACTCCCTGAGTCCCTGCCTAGCGCGACCGTGAAATCGAAACTAGTAGACTCGAGCGCAGCAATCCAGCCCTGACTAAACCACCCTCCAAGATCCAAGCCCAGACTGCGACTTCTGGAAGGTGCCTCGCCTTTTTATGCCCTCTGGCACATCCAGAAGTGTCAGTCAAAACCTGGCCATGCGATTGGTGGAATGGCTCCGAAAATTTGCATGGTCCCGTCCCATGGCCAGCCCATCGTTGCGCACGTGTAAAAAAAAAAATTAAGAAAAAAATGAAATAAAATCAACGGAGACGTATTTTGGCAAGACAAACCCACTGCTGCTACAGTAAAAATTCAAGTGTTTAAAATAGCTATTTTTCTCATGTTTCTGTGGTGCTTTGTTGGGTATTTGGGCCACGGTTTCAAAGAAAAATTTGCGGTCGCCATTTTGGATCCCCCCGCCCGCACACCGAATGGCAATGCCCCCCCGCCTGGTACCAGCGCAGCGCAGCAGTAGCACTAGCCCAAGGAAAGGGGGGCGGGGAACCCCCCACCCAAAAAAAACCCTTCTGGCCTGGTGGTAGGTGCCCTCAGACAGTTTTCGCCTGCTTTTAGGGCTGGGAATCGTTTTTTTTTTAACTTTTAAAACTTTTTTTCTGTGCCGCTTGGCATCGCGCACGATCGCGCGATGCAAGTAATGACCACGAAAAATCAGACCAAATTGTTTGTTCGTCGGTTCGAGCTCGAAGTCTGGCGGAGTAATTCCCGTTACCATTTCCGTTCCGTAACGGAAACGAGTAACGGAAACGGAAACGGGAATACCGCTAAGTCGTGCCCATCTCTAGTTAATACTATTTGGAGAGCTGCACAAGAGGACTTGGGCCACCCTTTCCTGGAGCACTGTTTGAAAACTACTAATGAAACGAAATAACCAGAGGGTTCTCACATCCATTGTTTCTCACCATTCCACAGGGAATAATGCAGAGAGTTACAAAAGAAAGTGACTGAAAAATCCCATTTAAGATGCCTGTTTGCATCATCTGTCAAACCGAAGCAAATGCTTTCTCATGAGCATCAACCTGACAGCCTTATCTAGGTGTTCAGAGTGAAGAGCAATAGATGTAGTGATATAGGGCCATGCCATGAGAATCGGTTGTGTTCATTTCCCCCAGAAATAATTCCTTCCCACACTGTATGTCGTTGTTCCCTTTGTCTCGCCAACCTCTAACAGATGTGCTGTTTCATTAAGATGATAAACCATTGCTATTCTTGTCCTGGTTAAAATAATCTTCATAGAGAATAATTGCTTGCTTTTCGATAGAGTTGCTACCTTCCCGCTAATCCTCCTCCTTCTTCCTTGGCAGGCTGGCAGTTCATGCTAGATAAAAAGTGGGACTGAGAGGGAGGGGGGGACAGCTGTACAGATCGAACACCATTAAAACCCAGCTGTTTGTAACAAAGTCTCTTGGCTCCTTTTATCTGCTGAGGAATGCCAGATGGCACTAGGTTTTAACATTGCTTTGTCCTCCAGACCTTCGGTGTCCGATGAAGACGGATTGTTATGAGGAAATTATTCCCCTGACTTGACACACCCTCTCTTTTAAAATTATTATTTTTTTCATAGTCCTCTGGGTTTTGTTTGTCTCTCCAATGGCTGCCTACACAGGTAGTGTTAAAAAATGAAAGAGTTCCTCCACCTTAGTTCATCACAATAAACAGCCGCAGTAGAAGAAAACGGCTCAAAGAAATGTTGGGCCTAGTTTCTCTCAGCTGGACTAGAGAGGAAGCATTTTTAATGTCCACTGAAGAAACTTCTGTGCCTTTAGAAGACCTGGAAATATAATTGAGGACCAACAAACTAGCTTCAACTTGAAAATATAATTAATGACCAACCCATATAGCATGTTTTGATAGCTCCACTTTTTCCTTTTCAGGAGGATGGAAAACACCTTGATGGGTTTAAAATAAGTTAAAATTACCTTTCAGCCAGGCTAGTCCTGCTGAGTTCCGCTGGACCCTCAGATGCCAATAAAAGTCCAACGAGAGAGAGATCCTGAGACAAATACTGTGTTTATTAGGCCTAATAAAGCAGCAGGCGAACACCATGCCAGAGACAGAGCGAAGGTGTTCAGCGGCAAGCACATGGAAACCCCAAACTTTTATTGATTCTTCCCCCCTCCCATCCCAGAAGGCGCTTGTTCAGGGATTGGCTGAAGGAAGTTCAAATTGTCCAATTGGGATAGTCCAGGGGTGGCCAGGGGCGGCTCTGGGCAATCCTTGGTAAGCTGGGGTCGGGGTTCATGCAAATGCTGATGAACCCAGGTGTTCCCTGATTAGGCCATCCGGGGAAATACAATGGGAGAGGGAGACAAGGCTTTGTTTGCTGAGCCTGGTACACTGTAGGGATTAGGAAATCAATAGGGGGCCGAGGAGCAGAGTCAATATAGAACAGGAAAGTCGGTAGGATTATTCAAAAGGGGATTTGCCAGTTTCTCATGATTCCAGGAAAGGTGGAAATGATAAATTCCTCCAGGTGGTGATCCAATCTGTCTAGGTAGTCAGGGAACAATCAACAGGTAGGCAGAGAGGAACAGTCACAGTGGGGGGGGGGGGTAGGGGAGTCACAATGGAAGTGGCAAAAAAAAACTAATCCGGAAAAGTCATTTGCTGCCAGATGGTGTCTTTAGTTGGATGTAGAAATGAAACAATAGTGTCTGGAGCTCTGGTGATCTAGGAAATAGCTGCTGTGGACCTGCCAGAAGCTTTGGAGAAAATGGATTCTTTCCAGAAGATGCAGCTTGTCTTGTGGTGCTGCCATGATGCCAGTTCTTCCATGCCATAACTCCCTTGCTCCAGTTGGTAGATATAGGGGCCATTAGGTAGAGTGTTGGGTTTAAAATGTGTAGATGGAGTGGGAGGAAGGAGGGAGAAGAGAGAGAGAAAGATGTGTGGGGCACTGGTAGTTGGAGGCTAAGAATCAGGTAGGCGGGAAACCCATGAACACCGTCCTTTTGGTGTGCTGGAGTCCCTGGTTCCCAAGAGCGATTGCTCACAAACATTCCCTGAAAGCCATGAGCATGATAGAAATAAATCGCCAGGAAAAAAAGCAGGCAAGAAGGGTGGAAAGGAAAGGGGGGGACTGGGAGGGGGGACTGGGCTCCCTGGCTGGCTTTTAAGGGGGTTAAAGTTTAGTGCCCAATTCAATAATTCTATATATATATTATATTTCCATAATGACTCATCAACCTCTCCTTCCACTTTTTTGGCATTCTTTATCAACGTCTGACCTAGATTTTCAGTGAAGATAGTCACATAGATTTAGGGCCCTAAACATTTGTCCAGATGGACCATTTGTTCTCTGGGAGGGTCCCTATTCATCACGGAAGATACCTCATCATCAGAACAATGAGTTGCTTGCCTTGACATATTCTGTGATAACAGCAAAAAACAAAATAAAATAGAATAAACGCATGGACTGGTTTTGATGAAATCTTCTGGTGTACAGAACTTTTCTGGCATGGGTGGTATCCCAGAAGTTTATTTCTTGGGTGAAAGCTGTAAAGTTGTGTGCAGGATAAATCCACATCTGACAATCACTGCCAACACCTGAAATATTATATGTACAGAGCATTAAAATAATTAAGGACACAGAAAAATGCAATCATGAAAATGTAACTTGTGCTTTCAAAAATGAGGTTTGAAGAGATGTATACTAAAAGTCGCAATCAGCCAGTTCCCTAGCCAAATCAGAAAGCAAGGTCAATGTCAAATAATGTAAAAGTGATTTTTCAGCCACTTTTTGGTGACTATCAGAAAGAATCTCTTTTATAGGGAGCTAACACTCAGTCATGGATGTCAACAACTAATAAGGGAAAAGAAAGTGATCCCTGTCTATCGCTTCCTTCCCCCGCCCCCAGGAGCTGGGGCCTGCCATTTGGGCTAGCCCCCAGAGGCTCCTTGACTCTGAGAGGTTTTTGGAAGCCTTCAGGGCTTTATGGTTGGCCTGGCTGATCATAGAATCATAGAATCATAGAGTTGGAAGAGACCTCAAGGGCCATCTAGTCCAACCCCCTGCCATGCAGGAACCCCCATCACAGAATTCCCGACAGATGGCCATTCAGCCTCTGCTTAAAAACCTCCAAAGAAGGAGACTCCACCACCCTTTGTGGCAGCATATTATTCCACTGCCGAACAGTTCTAACTGTCATGAAGTTCTTCCTGATGTTCAAATGCAATCTCTTTTCCTGTAGTTTGAAACCATTGTTTTGAACCCTAGTCTCTGAATCCATGGAAAACAAACCTGTTCCCTCTTCAATATGACAGCCTTTCAAATATGTAAACATATGTATCATATCCCCTCTCAGTCTTCTTTTTGTAAGGCTAAACATTCCCAGTTCCCTAAGCCGTTCCTCATAAGACATTTCCTCCAGACCCTCAGCCATCCTGGTTGCCCTCCTCTGCACCCGCTCGAGGTTGTCAACATCATTATTAAACTGAGGCACACAGAACTAGACCCAGTACTCCAGGTGGGGCCTGACCAGAGCAGAATAGAGTGGTACTATCACTTCCCTTGATCTAGGGTCGAATTAAAAGTCTAGGTGGAGACGTGGTATGAGGAGACCTCCTGGGTTGTGGACTCGATCACTCCCAAGCACCTTCTCCACTGCAGAGCCCCTCCCTCGCCGTGGTATTTGGCTGAGTTGAGGGTGATGAAGCAGAAACACAGAAGGCTTGAGTGCCGATGGTGGGAAGATTGGTCGGCTATTAACTGGGCTGCGGTTCTTTCTCGGACCAGGAAATATGTCAAGGCTATAAGAACTGACAAAAAAGCTTATTACATCTGGATAATTGGTGTGGCCATGAATAGACATGGGCACGACCAGAAAAAATGACGTTTCGAGTTTTTGATTGTCGGAACAGGTCCGTTTCGGGTCGTTTCCGTTTGTCGTGAAATTTTTCAAAAATTTGTTGTTTCGTTTGTCGTTTGTCATTTGTCGTTTCCACCGCAATTTAGCGTGATTTGAATTCCCAGAGCATAGAATCATAGAATCATAGAATCATAGAATCATAGAGTTGGAAGAGACCTCATGGACCATCTAGTCCAACCCCCTGCCATGCAGGAACCCCTTCACAATATTTCCGACAGCCTCTGCTTAAAAACCTCCAAAGAAGGAGACTCCACCACCCTCTATGACAGCTTATTCCACTGCAGAACAGCTCTAGCCGTCATGAAGTTCTTCCTAATGTTCAAATGGAATCTCTTTTCCTGTAGTTTGAAACCATTGCCCCGAGTCCTAGTCTCTGAAGCCATGGAAAACAAACCTGTTCCCTCTTCAATATGACATCCTTTCAAATATTTAAACATAGCGATCTTATCCCTTCTCAGCCTTCTTTTTGAAAGGCTAAACATTCCCAGTTCCCTAAGCCGTTCCTCATAAGACATTTCCTCCAGACCCTCAACCATCCCGGTCGCCCTCCTCTGCACCCGCTCGAGGTTGTCAACATCCTTTTTAAATTGAGGCACTCAGAACTGGACACAGTACTCCAGGTGGGGTCTGACCAGAGCAGAATAGAGTGGTACTATCACTTCCCTTGATCTAGACACTATGGTTCTGTTGATGCAACCAAGAATCGCATTGGCTTTCCTGGCCGCCGCATCACACTGCTGGCTCATGTTCAATTTGTGGTCCACCAAGACCCCCAAATCCCTTTCAGAGGTACTATTCTCTAGCCAAGTGTCCCCCATCCTATATCTGTGCAATTCATTCTTTTTACCTAGATGTAGCACCCTACATTTCCCTCTGTTGAAATCCATTCCATTAGCTTTGGCCCAGCATTCTAATCTGTCAAGGTCCTTTTGGATTTTCATCTGATCCTCTAGGGAATTAGCAACCCCTCCCAATTTGGTATCATCTGAAAATTTAATTAGCATACTCTCTATCGTTCCTCCAAGTCATTAATAAAGACATTGAACAGCACTGGACCCAGGGCCGGCACTAGGTGTTCTTGCGCCCTAGGCGGTGGGCGGGGTGGGGGATGGGCGGTGGGGGTGAGGTGCGGATGGGCAGTGGTGGCAGGGGGCCATGGGTGGGCAGTGACAGCAGCAGGGGGGAGGCGCGGGCGGGCGAGTGGGCAGTTACACCGCCCACTCCCAGTTGAACCTCCCCCTTTATCCAATATCAGAAAAAAATCCTCACAAACTGCCAGAGAAGAAATAAAGAATAAACTGCTATTCCCTTCAGCAGACAAAGCTGCAGGGAATCAAAGAAATTATTTTCTAAATTCAATTCCCTCCCTGCCTGCCTAACTTAAATCTAAAGCCTCCTGCCTCCCTCCAATCTCAATTCGAATAGCCAGAGCAGCCAGCCACACAGCCCTCCACCCTCCACATCCAAGACCCGACTGCGACTTCTGGAAGGTCCCTCGGCTTTTTATGCCCTCTGGCACATCCAGAAGTGTCAGTCAAAACCTGGCCATGACATTGGAGGAATGGTTCAAAATATTGCATGGTCCCATCCCATGCCTAGCCCAAATGGGCAGGTCTAAAATAAAATAAAATAAAATAAAATAAAATAAAATAAAATAAAATCAAATCAGTGCAACCTTTTACTGCTATAAAAAACCCACTGCTGCTACTGTAAAAAAATTAGGCATATAAAATACCTAATTTTCACATGTTTCTGTGGTGATTTGGTGTGTTTTTTGACCACGATTTCAAAAGAAAATTTGTAGTCGCCATTTTGGATCCCCCCCCACCGCATGGCATGGCGAGACAATGAGGATGACCCCCCCCAGCCTGGTGCAAGCAGCCCAGGACAGGAGAAGAGGGGGGGAAAGGCTGGGGACCCCCCAGAAACCACCCCTCTGGTAGGTGGCAAAGCCTCAGGCAGGCATATTTTCTGTGCTTTGCATTGCGCGATCGCCGCAATGCCACAAATGAAAACGATAAACCCGACCAAATTTTTCTTTTTTCGGTTCGAGTTCAAGTTCTGACGGCTTAATTATCGTTACCGTTTCCGTTACGTAACGGAAGCGATAACCGAAAACGGAAACAATTTCGCCAAGTCGTGCCCATGTCTAGTCATGGACCACCTGGCAGAATTATTCTGCATGGTTTGTGACCTCACCAATCCTAGTCAATTGGGGGCCTCCTCCTAGTGATTTCACTAGTGAGTCATTTGTAGCCCATTTTAGATCTAAAATTGAGGCCATCTGATCAGACCTGGTCTCTAATTGTGGTGGTGCAGCCTCTGACACCCCCTCGGCCTCCTGATGATCTAGCAGAGTGTATTACCCTCAGATCAGCAAATGCCTGTCCCACAAGAGCGACCCAGTTGCTTGCGATTCAGGTGGCCTCCCTCAGAGAGACCCATACGGTTTCTTCTCAGAACCGGGCCTTCTCGGTGGCTGCCCCATGGAATTTTGGAATTCTATCCCAGGGGAGATCCACCAAGCACAATCCCTGCCTGCTTTTCGGAAAGCTTTAAAGATCTGGCTTTACCAAGTGGCCTTTGGGTAACTGTTTCTGGACCTGTTGTCTTTGTTGGGTTTTGCCCGGACGCCTTTAGTTTAGTTGGTGTTTATGTTTTTCCTATGCTAATGGGTATTTGTTATACTGTATTTTATTGCTTATTGCCCATTGTTTACCTCCTATTTTATATTTGTTGTTTTGTGTTTGTACACCGCCTTGAGTTGTATTTATACAAGCAGGCGGTATCCAAATGTTAAATAAAGTAAAGTAAAAACATTGGGAAAACTATAACAGTGAAAAAGAATTCCTGGATCATGGAACTACTGAGTTCTAAAATCCAGGTAAAGCAAATTGGTGCCTGACCCATTTCATTTGGGGCTCCTAGCATTTTGCTGAGTTCACATATGCAAGGGAACAAGTCAAAATATAAATCTTTCACCAAGATGTCACTTTGCCAGTCTTGTTATTTTAGGGGATCTGAGTTTTCTAGTACAGCAAAGAGAATAGGGATTCCCACTGAAACTTTATTGGCCATTTATAGAAAATTGTAATTTACTACCCTAGTATTTTTCTTAGTATGTTTACAGTTGAAGGGTAATATAAACAAATTAGATAAACATAAGCATGATGCACATCAGCTACCAGCCTTCAGACGTCAAAGAACAGCAGCAAAAGCTCACAATACAAAGAGATAAAGAAATTGTGGGTTTACTTCTATGGATGCCAACTGGGACCTGACACTCTCAAAAAATTCCAGCACATTAGTGAGATATGATTTGCCCTTGCAGAAGCCATGTTGGCTCTCCTTCAACAGCACCTTCTCTTCTATGTGCCTATTAATTTTATCTTTCAGGAAGGTTTCCATCACTTTACCTGTGACACATGACTAACTGACCAGTCAGTAATTTCCTGGATCACCTCTGGATCCTTTTTTTGAAGATTGGTGTTACATTCGCTACCTTCCAGTCATCAGGCACAATGCCTGATTTGCAGTCCAAGAACACACAGGTTACATCCAGGCTACCTAAGTCTGGGAACCACTGTTTTAAGAGACATATTCTCTAGAAATGGGCATGAAATGGAAAAATAGCGTTTCATTTCATTTTGTTGCTCATGGTGTTTTGTTTCATTTCATAATTAATGATTTAAAGAAGAAACAAAGCACCATGAGTAACGAAATGGAAGTTGCTGCCACCCAGCTGGTTTTGACAGCTCGGGCTGTGGGGAGAGGTGGTCATGGCTTTAAGGGAAAAGCTACAGACCACCCTTCCCCACAGCTTGAGCTGTCAAAACCAGCTGGGCACCAGTGGTGAGAATGGGAGAGCAGAGCAGGCTTTTGAAATTGGCACCGCCTGTTCGGCTCTCCCATTGCCACCACTTGCACTCAGCTTTGGGTTTTTTTTGACAGGTCGGGCTGTGGGAGGTGCACGACCTATCGATAAAAACCCAGCTGGGTGCCATAGCAGTGGCTTCAACAGGAGAGCAGCTGGTGGGAGAGCTAGCGGGGGGGCGCCCTCCCTGGTCTAGAGGGAAGCCAGATGACTATCTCGATCCAGAAAGCCAGGATTGAAGCCGCTGCCACTGCTCCTTCACCCACAGAGATGTGGGTGAAGGAGGAGTGGCAGCAGCTGGAATCCTGGCTGCAGCCCCTTGCCTGAAGCCAGCTCTGGTGGCTTCCTGGTCTGGTTTCTGAAATGAAAAAAACAAACCCAGTTCACTTCATTTCTTGACGATGCGCAGTCTGCCATTTCGTAACATTATGAATCATTTCGTAATGTTACAAAATGATGAAGCAGAGTGTCATTTTTCATTTTGTGCTCATCTTTAGTATTTTCTCCTTTTTGATTGTGCCTTTTGATGTTACATTTTAAAATTCTAAAGCTCCTGCTTTTTGACTTACGTATTTGCCTTAAATAAAGGCAAATAAATAAATAAATAAATAAATAAATAAATAATAATAATAATAATAATAATAATAATAATAATAATAATAATAATAATAATAATAATAATAATAATAATAATAGCCTTTTAAAATATTTTTAAACATTTCTGCCTACACTTTTTTGGCGGGGAGTAACTGGAAGATTTCTGGATGTCTTTTACATGATTTAAGCATTTGCAACTACAACTTTTTCACTCCTATAAGTCTGGTTTTTGTGTAACTAAAATATACCTGTAACTTCTTTAAATGTTACATGTTTTCAATTAGTTTTGTATTCATGTAAGTAAAAGCAATATGGATCAATAAAGCTTGTAGTGACAGACAAGTTGATATTTTGTGGACTAATTCCCACAATGAAAGTAATTATTTAATCTCAATGCTCAGATGAATTTTGATCTGATTGGGACTGGTCATCTGGGTCACAATGGATTTAACCTTTATGGCGATAAATGCTAGCTGAGATGAAGGTAGGCTTCTGATTTTTCCCCTAGAAGTCTGTAAAGATCTATAGAGCTCTTCAGAAGGCATTCAGGCATAAGACCTTCCGACCCAACAATCATTAAACTGCCATTTCAAGAGCAAATGTGGGTGTGACACATAGAGGAAGAAAACAACTAAGATCCCTCTTGCAGCCACCATCAAAATAAGTACAGGTGATTTTTAGTGCCTTCTTAGGCATTTTTTTACTCTTTTCCCCTTCTCTATCAACACTTGTTCCTAAGTAACTCGCCTCCCCTTAGTTGGTGATGCTAGGGCGCTTATGTGTTCTGTGTTTTTAAAATTGTTTTATTGCTTTACCCTGTTTAGCTGTGGCTCGCTATATTGTATTTGGAATATTGCGCTTTGTCGCCACTGTGTAAGCCGCCCAGAGTTCCTCCGGGAAGATGGGCGGGATACAAATGCAATAATAAATAAATAAATCAATAAATGTAGGAATTGGTTCCTTAGTAACGGTAACTTTATTTCTCGCTGCTGTTACTGCTTGCCTGTCATATTCTTTGTACATATAAATCAGGCTTTAAAAACAGTATACCCATTTATATTTACTTGTGTTCTAAATAGTATGACGTGCCAAGCACATTTAGGCAACAGTAAACCTGATCATTCCCCCTCCTTCCCACCGGAAGTTGTTTCTGAATAAAAGAAAATGCCACCCTATGTGCTGTGTAAATACACACTTGAGACTCTTGAGCAAAATTATAGGGCTGCATTTAGATGGCATGGGTAATTATGCAAAAACGCCTTTAACCTGTAGTGCAAGCAAAACTAGGAAGCCCAAAATAAAACATTTACCTGGTATAATTTGCAGTAAATAATAGAGTATTTATCTTAGGAGCTTTTTCCACGTTTGTAATTATCATCTGAAATGCCTCTGGGATGTACTTGACGGAGGCAGCAATAAAGCCAAAACAAGCTCCAGTACTTGCAAGATTATTATTATTATATTTTCTCTCATGTACACATAAGAGAGATGAGGTAATTCGGAACAACATTGTGTTAGCTGACACGAAGTCTGAATGTACATCTTAGTGTTCTGAAATAACACTGGCAATCAAATATTTCTTTGCCCTTCCAAAAAAGGCAGAAAGGTTTCTAAACTCTCAAGTGGCTGTTTTTCTGACTGTGAAAAGAAAGTGGGGTCCTTGATATCCAGGGTGGACATTTCTACATTTGTTTAATGAAGGAAAACGACACCACATTTGTGCGAACATCTCCTAGCAATTTCAGAAAATTCAAAACACAAGCAAGCACGCCTTCTCGCTTTTCTTCTGCTGGAGGTGGGAAGTCCTATGAGTGTCAGCCATTTCTTGATAGTTTTGTCTTGCAGAGAATAAGGAATTTTGTGACAATACTTCACAGCAGTTCTGCTGGTTCTGTTTTCTTCCGATTGAGCTTCTGTTTGTTTGTCCTTGCACTGTCCATTGGATACTGGCTTACAAGGAAACAGAGCTTCCCGGGGAAAGGAGACACTGAGTTACTGGTTCGACTAAATCTGAAAAGCAATCATGTTGAAGGCATGTTGACCTGGCAATCTTTCTTCAAAGTGTTCTGCATTCACCAGATCCTACAAAGATGCAGATCTCATGGGTACTTCAAGGGCCAGATGGAGGGGAGTGGGATCAGGAGACAGAGATCTAGTCTCGTGGGCTCCCAGAGGCATCTGGTGGGGCCACTGTGAGATACAGGAAGCTGGACTCGATGGGCCTATGGCCTGATCCAGCAGGGCTCTTCTTATGTTCTTATGTCCATCTGTGAAATGGTTCTCATACTATTTGGGACTGATATTTCCAGACCTTGAGATTGTCAAATTTTCCCATTCTAATTCCAGAAATATTCTAAGGGAATCCTAAGGTAGCCCCACCCCACCCCACCACCAAGCTCTCCTGTCACTGACAGCCCCCAGACATAGACCAATGCAGCCCATCATAATGCCTTTTATATTCAGATACAGGTACCATCAGCTATATATATATATATATTATTCACAGCAGATGGCTTTCAAATACACTCAGGCAGAGAATGTGTGTGAGAGAGAAAAACCAAGCTCTTGCTTCTAAAGAGTATGAGAAAAAAAGCAGCAAAGAACACCTGGCATGGATTCAGGCAATTGGACCAAGAGCCACACCTATGTAAAATACTCTAAGATAAATAAATAAATATGTGCAGCCACCCTAATATGACAGGACACTGCAAATGCACATACTCACAAGTAGAGATGGGCACAAAATGCCAAAATAGCATTTCATTCTGTTATTCATTTCGTATTTGTTTTGTTTCGGGGCGCCTGGACAGCCGGGCTGTCATCGCCAGCGGGGAAGAACAAAACGAACCTAACCGAACCCATTTTTTCCAGTTCGTTTTGTTTCGTTCCTAAATTACTCTGGGCTTCATTATTCGTTTCATTACCTAACAAACGAATAATGAATTACGGAACAAAAAAAAACATTTTGTGCCCATCTCTACTCACAAGTGCAGTGGGCATCAAAATTCCAGAAAGGAGGAACATAACCCCACAGGCCTCCTGAAAAACAGTAGCAATGCCTCCAACAGTCATTGCAATCGTAGTGTGATTGATGCGTTGAGACCTCTCCTAAGGCCAAAGTACAAGCAGCCCATCGCTATAGGAGGGAATTTCTTGAGTGCAGCTTGGGCTTCACAAGACTCTGGCTGGACTATCTGGAAGTCACTTAATAGATGACGAAGCATTCTACAAAAATCAAAGAGCAATCAAGTAAGACCACCGGGATACAGGGTGGGGGTTCTGTGATTGTGGAGAAAGTCAATTGATGCAGCATTTATGGGCATGCGACTTATGCCCTACTACATGCACAAAAGAAGATCTAGCCAGTGGCTATGATAAAACTATTGAAGTAGTCCAAAGTGATAATAAATAAATAAATAAATAAATAAATAAATAAATAAATAAATAAATAAATAAATAAACATGTTTTTAAAAAAATATATGTGGGGTAAAATATGCTAAATAAATAAATAATTTATTTGTTTGTTTATTTATCATAAAAATTTGTTATGCTGGTTAAAATCACTTTTCTGGAAAGCAATAAATAAATAAATAAATAAATAAATAAATAAATAAATACCTTAAAATTTAAATTTGCTTTTAATTTGTACCTATATGTCCATAATTTTGAATTGTGAAAAACTATTGTTTTGCTAAAGACAGAAAACTCTTCTCTCACTACTTGCAATTTGCAAAATATTCATCAGTCTGGCAACCCTGAGCCCTACTAAATGAGCCACATTCATTGGAGTAGTTTCCATGGGAAGGCAGAAACAATACTTTCCCCCACCCACCCCGACAATATATTGTTGTTGTGAACTACGGCATTTTAATGCAAAGCACCTGGTGGGTAATTTGATTTTGAATGTACCCTTAAGACTCATTCACTTTACAAAAGACTTGTTTCAATAATAATAATAATGAAGAAGAAGAAGAAGAAGAAGAAGAAGAAGAAGAAGAAGAAGAAGA
>JAHTLZ010003172.1:2959-43623 GCA_023846285.1 Phrynocephalus versicolor | reverse complement strand
TGATGAAAGTGCATATAGAATGTTGTGGATGACAGGCTTCCTTTTTGGAAAATGAGGAAACAGATGGATTCGTTCTTACTAACTAAATAGGTGAATCATTTCCTCACACACACCCCTCAGGAATGTGATAATTTTTTCGACCCTAAATGAAAGAGCAGAAAGAATGAGGAAGTAAAAGAGGAGGCTTCGTCAGGTATAGCTGCAAATTATTTACAGTAATGTCTGTGGATAACTGTGGGGAATTGGGAACAAGCATATTGCCCTAATGAGGAATGGTTATAGTCTACTTATGACCTAAATTGCCATCCATATGTTCTTAACAGATGCCTATCAGTTGAATCCTTATTAATATGTACTAGTATTTAAAACAGTCCAGAAATTGATGATTGCATTGCCCTCTGGTGGAGGTGAGTGGAGGGAGAAATTTTTTCTCATAGAATCATAGAATCCTAGAGTTGGAAGAGACCTCAAGGGCCATCTAGACCAACCCCCTGCCATGCAGGAACCCCCATCACAGTATCTCCGACAGATGGCCATCCAGCTTCTGCTTAAAAACCCCCAAAGAAGGAGACTCCACCACCCTTTGTGGCAGCATATTCCACTGCTGAACAGCTCTAACCGTCATGAAGTTCTTCCTAATGTTCAAATGGAATCTCTTTTCCTGTAGTTCGAAACCATTGCCCCGAGTCCTAGTCTCTGAAGCCATGGCACATAGCTTTCATCTCTCAGGGATGTAGTTCTGCTTCTGAACATGGACCATTCTGTGCCATCATCTTCTTCTGTCTGATTCAGAATCTCTTCTGAGGTGGGCACCTTGACAGGTCCATCGCAAAAGAATGCATGTCTTTATCCAGCAAGATGTTAAAAGCAGGTTGGATGCGGGGAGAGGGCTGTCCTGGGTTTTAGGTCCTTCTCATCCACCTAGGGCATTCCAATTCTTTACTCCATGTTTCACTCCAGCCTTTTATGTCATACATCATGGCCAGCATGAGCTGCTTATATATACATCCGGAAGTTTACTTCCCCTGTACTGGTTCAAGAAGCCAATGCATGCCTGAGGTCACATTCACACTGGCCAAAAGAACTACAGTTATTATTATTTATTTATTTATTTTATTTTTATAGGGTGGCCCTAGACTTTTTGCTGCTGCAAGAGAAAGATGAGATGTCTTCTCTCCTCCAGTTCAAGCCTTTATTCACCGTTGGCCGCAGGGTCATGCCATCTGCTGCATCTGAGCATTGATTTACAGGGCTTGGGGTTGGTGGTGCAGCATTCTTAGTTCCGTTCTCCAATGGCAGAGATGGGGGGGGGCAAGAAGGCCAATGAGGAGTGAGGGGAAAGAGAATGGAAAGGAGGGCAGGGCAAGCGCCTGCTGTTGCTGTTTCCACATGGCAGGGAGCCGCTGGGCTCAGTGCGGGACTGGAGGTGCCTGGACTGCTGCTGCTGCTGCTGCTGCTGCTAGAGGAGCCAGCAGAGGGAAGCAACCATGGAAGAGAGAAGTCCTAAGCCAAGCGGTAGCAACAGCAAGTCCCTCATCATTTCTCCTCTCCTAACCACCCAGACTTTGCAACAAGAGGAGGAGCAGGAGGGAACTGAGGCTGCCACCTCTGCTGAGGGAAAGCCTGCTGGTTCCTCACCATGGAGACTCCCACTCTGGAGACCTCCAGACCCAGTATGTATGTGTGATTTTTTTTTTTACACACACACACACACCCAAACTAGTTGCGACTTATGGTCTGGTGCTTCTTATGAAGCGAAAAATATGGTATATTGTACAACTTCTCACTGCAGCCTTTTCCCCAACCAGCAAATGGAAGTTAATGAAGAAGGGGACATGGGCGCAACAGAAGGACTGAAGTCTTACGAGTAGAGATGGGCACGACTCAGAAAAATTTTTTCGTTTTCGTTTTCGTTCTCGTCTAGGGGTCCGTTTCGGCTCGTTTCCGTTTTCGTGAGCTAATTTTCAAAATTTTTCGTTTTCGTTTTGTTACGTAACGAAAACGAAAAACGAAAACAAAAATGAAAAATTTTTCGTTTCTTCCCATTTAGCTCCATTAAGTGCTTTTCCAGTAACGAAAAATGAAAATTGGCTCAAAATTAGTCGTTTTGTTTCCGTTTTCGGTCCATTTTTGAACTGTTTTTTCGTTTTCGTTTCGTTAAGTAACGAAAATGAAAAAACGAAAACAGAAACAAAAATTTTGCTAAGTCGTGCCCATCTCTACTTACGAGGCCATATCCCTTAGTCTTCTTGTTGGCCTTCTGCAGTTGGGATCACAAGAGAGGAACACATAGGAAGAGCTTTACGTATGTATCTCCATGTACTCTGATGGTAACTGTATTCATTCAGGAAATGAGGCCAAGAAAAGAAACCTTAATATGGGCAGAAATATATTTCTTTACCTACTTGATATTGTTTAACCAACAAAATTATTAAACAGAATTGAAGCAGCAGTCCCAACATCAGGAGGCTCACTGTGTCAATGGTCAGAATCTGGTTACTTTCTGCCAGGAATGGAAAATTACAGAAACGCCTGAGGTTAACTAATGAAGAGCCACGGGCATGTGGGGTGGAGGCCTAGTCATCCACCCAGTCACAGACATGGCATAATCCCAGTCCATGCCCAGCACTTTCTCCATTAGTTAGCTTCCCTTCCAAATGTAAGCCAACCAACCAACCAACCAACCAACCAACCAACCAACCAACCAACCAACCAACCAACCAACCAGGAGGGAAGCAATAAAATTGTACCCATAATTGTAGCTAAGCCCCAGACTCACCTGGGGGCCATGTTGTTGCTTGTGTAGCATCTTGGTGTTGTGGTTGGCCTCCTGGCATGGTGGCTCCATGCAGCTGGTAGGTCTGGGAGTCCTATGTTGTGTGACTGCAATGGCCAAGCCATTTGACAGTGCAGTAGCAGCAGCAACAGCAGCAGCAACAACAGGCCGGTGGCAGACAGGCTAGTTGTAGGAAGTCATCATGGCACACCATATAGCTTAGTTTAAAGGAAGATGTGTAGATATGTATTTGTTGTGGTGGTGGTGACAATTTGGGGGGGGATTTTGTTAGATGGTTCTTTGAATCCTTTTCGTTGTCTAGTAGACTTGTTAGCTCTAAGCCATCGATGGCAAACCTTTTAGAGACCGAGTGCCCAAACTGCAATTCAAAACCCATTGTTTTTTTTAAAAAAAATTCCAATACAGTAATTTACCTGTATACAGGTGGCTATGAAGGGGCGATGTCGGGTGCCCACAGAAAGGGCTCCGAGTGCCACCTTTGGCACCCGTGCCATAGATTCGCCATCACTGCTCTAAGCTATTGTCACAATGTTGTTACTGAGCAGCTGGGAGCATTGGGATGCATCCAGGTAGTAGCAGGCCAGTGGGGGGGGGACCTATGTGCTCTGGTTATAGTGGAATCCCTTTAGGGGGTAATCAGTGGGCAGGGTCACAGTCTGGCCTAGTTTGGAGGCCAGAAGGCCAGCCACGCCTTTGGGTGTCAGGGAGCAACAGAGTTGTGTACACCCACATGGGGATCCACAGAATTGCCATTGCTAGATTACCCTCCAGTTGAGGAGATAGTGGGCTGCATAAGGTCTCCGGATCAACTGGATCCATCCCCAGTGCTAAGCCAGGGAAACTCATGTAACTAATAAAGTTTGTGGCATTTTCGGTTCTAATTAGCAATTGGGGTGTGTTGATTTATGTTGGCTGGACCAGCACAGCAACAGATCAACAACAGGACTACATTATGGTATATCATTTAGCAACTGACTCAGTGGCAGGGCTGTCAACAAGTTTGTGGGTCCGAAGGCCAAATCCGAGTCCAAATCTTTGGCCCCAAATCCCAAGTCCCAAGTCTGAGTTCCTATTAAAGGCAAGTCTTTTCCTCCCAGGAAAGAAAGGGAGGGAGGGGTAGGTTATGAATTGTGAATTGAGTCTAAGTCACTGAACACCCCTCACCCTTGAGTCAAATCCAAGTTAAGTCACTGGTGCAACTTAAGTCCAACTTGTCAGTGAATCTTACGACTTGACTCTCCGACTCTGCTCAGTGGTGCTACTCTAGCTTGGACCAGCAATTGGGTGTAGGCTATCGTATTGCTTAAGTGGAAGCCTTAAATTACATAATACTCATAAAATGCCTAGAAATGACTATCCTGATATTGTGCCACTCAGGCATGTCTGATTTCAACAATTTTTCACAACCATCTAGAACTCTGGGATACTTTGGGGGGAGTGAGAAAAAGTCACCTTGGGTTTGGAAGCAATTATTTGCTAGTAGTGGATCCTAGTATTTCTCTCCCCTTCGAATTGTCAGGCTGAGCTTTGATGGCAAGCCAGAGGTGAGAAAGAGAGTATTTATTGTATGTCAAAATCTGGCATAGGACTCGAAAGATGACTGAGGTCGTGGCTGACTAGACGTAGGACTGGAATGGATTTGTGTGGGTGGATAATAACATATGGGTTAGTTCTCATACACCTTCCATCTTTAGGAAGACTACTTATATCTCTCATTTACTGAGTAGGCAGGGAAAATGACACTAGATTTACAAAAGTCCTTTTCCTCTTTTTTTCCCCAAAGAAGATGGAAGATGTGGGCAGTTCTGTAAAATAGTTTAGTTCTGCAGGTGTTCATGTGCATTCAATTTTGGATTTAAGATTTTATTTAGATTTAAATTTTGATCTCGTGCTGTGGTGTTGGGTGCAACCAGCATATGCATCTGAAAGAGCTTTGTGTTTGTCCTTGATTTATATGTTCAGTGTGATTACCTTATGACAAAAAAGAAAGAAAGAAAGAAAGAAAGAAAGAAAGACAGACAGACAGACAGACAGACAGACAGACAGACAGACAGACAGACAGACAGACAGACAGACAGACAGACAGACCCTGCGGACCACTGTAATGCAGTTTGTTAAGTGAGGAATAACAGTGAAGATTTTTTAGCTTCATATCTCACTTGAGGAGATATGACTACCTCTCAAGAAAGACATAGTGGAACTAGAAAAGGTGCAAAAGAGAGCGACTAAAACGATTACTGGGCTGGGGCACCTCCCTTATGAGGAAAGGCTAAAACATTTGGGGCTCTTTAGTCTGGAGAAAAGGCGCCTGAGGGGGGATATGATTGAGACGTACAAAGTAATGCAGGGCATGAGGAGGTGGTGATGGCATCTGGCCTGGATGCCTTCAAAAGGGGATTGGACAGATTCCTGGAGGAAAAGTCCATCACAGGTTACAAACCATGATGGAGATGTGTAATCTGTAGGCTTAAAACCAGGGTACTTTAAAGGACAGATGCAGGGGAGTGGTATCAGATATTTAGTCTCCTCCGCTCCCAGATGCATCTGGTGGGGCCGCTGTGAGATACAGGAAGCTGGACTAGATGGGCCTTTGGCCTGATCCAGCAGGGCTCTTCTTATGTTCTTATGTTCTTATGTTCACTACCCCCAACATGCCTCTGTCATTTGTCTGATCCAACTGAATTTTTCTTATGTTCTTGCAGATCCTGGAATAATTAATTTTTTGTGAACCACAAATCCCAAGCGTTGCGCCACTAACAATCCAGGCTAGAGAATTTTCGGCATTGTTCATTAAAAAATAAAGTTACTTTTCCTAGCTCTTGTGTTCTTCTTGGGAATCAAAATGCTTTGCAAGGAACTATTGGTGAAGGTGCCAAAATAATTAGCAAGATCTCAGCCCTCTTTAGTACCCTCTTTTCCAATTCATCCGTGCAGAAACTATCTGGAATCCCAGGTATGTAAAACAAAAAATTGTGGAGGATCAAATGATCAACAGAAGCCCTTTCAGCGGGCAACTCTTCACACCCAAATTCTGTCTGGTCAACTCCACTGTCTTCCATTTTATCCTAGATGTTAAAAATAATAAATCAGAAGTGGGATTTTTTAAAAAATTTTTTTTGAAAAAAATTATAAAGAGAGAAAGAAAGAAGTGTTCTTTTGAGTAGAGCCTGTCAAGTGCTTCTCAATGATAGCTGCCACGTTCATCATTAGATGGCACAGCTAGGAAATTCCTTCAAAGATCCAACCTGCCACTAAAGTTAAAAAAGGGCAGCTAGATGCTATCAATCTACAATGAAAAAGGAGTAATTTCCACAAAGCAGGATCTGGTGAATTTTGACACCACCCGCTTTCACCGTCAGAAGTAGACATGGGCACGACTTGGCGAAATTCTCGTTTCCGTTTCCGTTCTTCGTTTCCATTACGTAAAGGAAACGGTAATGACAATTAAGCCGTCAGAACTCGAACTCGAACCGATAAATGATAAATTGGGTCTGATTTGTCGTTGTCGTTCATGGCATCGCGCGGCGATCGCGCGATGCCAAGCGGCACAGAAAAAAAGTTTTAAAAATTAAAAAAAAACCCAGATTCCTGGCCAAAAATGCAGGCAAAAATATGCTTGTCTGAGGGCACCTACCAGAGGGGTGGTTTCTGGGGGGGGGTCCCCGGCCTCCCCCCCCTCTCCTGTCCCGGGCTGCTCTGGTACCAGGCTGAGGGGGGGCATCCTCGTTGTCTCCATTTGCCATGCGGTGCGGGGGGGATCCAAAATGGCGACCGCAATATTTATTTTGAAATCGTGGTCCAAAATCCCACCAAAGCACCACAGAAACATGCGAAAATTAGCTATTTTAAAGGCTTGAATTTTTACAGTAGCAGCAGTGGGTTTTTCTTGCAATAAAACATCTCCATTGATTTTATTTTATTTTAATTTAATTTTTTATATTTTTACACCTGCGCAGGCGCAATGATGGGCTGGGCATGGGATGGGACCATGCAAATTTTTGGAGCCATTCCACCAATCGCATGGCCAGGTTTTGCTGAGACTTCTGGATGTGCCAGAGAGGGCATAAAAAGCCCACCAACCCTAACCCTAACCCTAACCCTAACCCTAACCCTAACCCTAACCCTAACCCATACGCCAGTACACTGTGTTCTTAGTGGGCCAGAGACACCCAGAGGTGCAGCCAACTAACCCACCCTAACCTTAACTGTTACCCAAACCTAGCCCTTACCCCCTAACCCCATGCTCTGGGAAGTCAAATCGCGCTAAATCATGGTGGAAACGACAAACAACAAACGACACGACGAAATGACAAATTTTTGAAAAATTTCACGACAAACGGAAACGACCCGAAACAGACCCGTCCCGACAAACGACAACTCGAAAAATAATTTTTTCTGGTCGTGCCCATCTCTAGTCAGAAGTTCTTGCAAATTAGCCAGCAGCTGAGCTACATTATTGGCTATGATTTACGGGACAGTTTGAGCAACGGCTGCCTTAAAATTATATAGTTGACGATCATTAAGTCTTACAGCTGCCTTTTTCTCGTGAAGAACTTTGTACAGTGCTGCTGATTGATCACTCAGAAGGTCTAATCACCCACAGGGACTTTGCACAATCCGTATATATGGCAGTCTTCCTTGGAGCAGTTTCACAGATACAATCGCAGCTGGGGGTTAGTAACATTTGCAATTTTTTTAAAGAAAGGGAATAGAAAAACTCTTTGGACACTATCCTTTTGGCCAGTGGTTCCTCACCTTGGTTCCCAGAAATCCTGGCCAGCGCAGCTGATAAGACTTCTGGGAGTTTTAGTCCAAGAACATCTGGGTGACCCAAAGTTGGGAAGTACCAGTTTTGGAGCACAGAAGACCAATGATATAGCCTTCTACGACCTATCCTCACCTTGTGCAAATGAGATCTCTACCCCTTCTTGTGCAACCCCAAACCCCATTTCAGTGGTTCAGTCTCTGGCCTACACGACAGGATCCTGGAGATGGGGCAAGGCATGACACTGGTGGGGCATGACACCCCGCAATTTCCGTCAGGACCCTGTCCTTCAAAAATCCTGTAGGCTGATGTAATAAACAGTGAACAATGACTGATTTTCCCTTTACTAGTGGGAGGTACCTCTTTATATGCCAAAGATGGGCAGTCACATTGGACTGACACGAAGAGGAAGAGGAAGGAGGCATTCAGCTGTATCCCTCAACAACCCCACCCCCACCCCATGCGGTCAAAAGGGGTAGAATGCCTGGACCCACCCCTTCTTCTAGCTACTGCAATAGGAAGAATGTGGAAGGCTTTGTTCCATTGATGAGGGGAATTGCCATGGACAAAATAAATGACAGGACCTGGCCTTATTTTCTGCTTCTTTCCATTGGGCAGGTAAAAGCAAAGCAGAGGGTGCTGTTTATATGCTGCCCCAAACCTCTTAAAGCTTATATATTGCCCCACATCTCTCTGAGTTTGCCGTTTTAATGTGGAGGCTCCACACTGCCCCCCTCCTCCCCCAGCAAGCTGGGTACTCATTTAACAACTTTGGAAGGATAGAAGGCCGAGTAAACCTTGATCTGGCATCCTGTGATTGAACCCCAGGTGGTGAGCAGCGTTTTGGCTGCAGCACATCACCTGTTCTTAAGCAAATGCCATAAAAGACAGAGTTGGGGAAAAGTGACTTCTACCTGTGTCATGACATGTTGAAGACATCTATACTAACCTGTGGTAGGATGATACTCAGGGGGTGCAGAGCATCATCTTCACCATTGCTCAGGTCATTATATTCCTTCTTCTTAAAAGTCGCTTTTCAAGCATACAATAGAAATTTGTAGAATGGATAGTTACTAAAATCCAAACTGTAATTAACTGGCCTGCAGAGAACTCTTGTGAGTAACAACATGCATTTAGGCACACAGGTGCTCTGGCAGGCTCGAATTAGTCTGTTTACTTGGTTTTGTACTTTTATTTATATTTAGACTATACAGTCCAAATTACACAAGGAAAGTGCACGCTATTGAGTTGTCATGCCTTAAAAACAGCCCCAAGTGTTCCAGGAAAAAATGCTTGATAAACAAAACACCGAATGAATTTGACCTGCCATTTCAAGCCCCCTAAAGTGCCTTGTATTGAATTTTTTCCCTTTAAGCAACCATTTTCCATTCAACTGTTTTGGCTATTTGAAACAGTTTTCAGGTGCCTTCACAATGAGGTAGTATTAATATGCCACCCAAGCTCTGTTTCCTAAAAGCTTATCCAGGTATGATTTGGAACACAGTTTCTTCCGCCTGCTTACATTAGGCAGCAGGTAACTTGGCCCCACTCTTTTCTTGCTTTCTCCCAGGACTTAATAGCAACAACAAGTCTGAAGGGTAGAGGTTCCTGCATAGGCTTAGACTTCCAAGAATGCTGCAGAAATCATCACTGCTCATTGAGGAAAGCAATGGACTGGGGTGGGTCGGGGTGCAGTGGGTGGGGGTGTCCCGGGCTAGCAGCTTCCTTCTTAAGAGTGTTGAAGGAACAATGTTCCTTAGTAGAGATGGGCACGACTCAAAAAAAATAATTTTTCGTTTTTCGTTTGTCATTTTGGGGTCCGTTTCGGTTCGTTTTCGTTTTTCGGGGTTTTTTTGCGCATTTTTCATTTTCGTTTTTGTTACGAAACGAAACGAAAAAACAAAACGGAAACGAAAATTTTTCATTTTCGTTAGCCTCTTTTCGTTGTAATGTGTCTGCCATAACGAAAACGAAAAACAGGCCAAAATTTTTCGTTTCGTTTTCGTTTTCGTTTTTTCTGGAAAATTTTCGTTTTCGTTTTCGTTGTGTAACGGAAACGAAAAATAAAAACGAAAACGAAAATTTCGCTGAGTCGTGCCCATCTCTATTCCTTAGCATCTGATTAACATTTCCAGGTAAGTCCAAGTAACATGTTCAGTGACCTCTTCACTGATTTACAGAGCAGCATGTTTTCTGTTGCCACCGATGTAGCTTTTAAGAAGCCGCGACTGACCCCCTTGAAGGAGCTGGTACTTTCTAAGTGCAGTAGGACCTCCGTATCCACTGATTCAGTTATCCACGGTTGGCAGAGGAAAAAATTATAATTAATAATTAATAATAAATAATTCAGCAGCTGTAAAGCAAGCTATTGTCACAAAGCATCTGTAAAGCAAGCTAGTGTCACAAACAGCAGCCATAAAGCAAGCTACTGTCTCAAAACAGCAGTCATAAAGCAAGCTACTGTCAGGAAACAGCAGTTTGGAAGTGGGTAGGCAGGCATTCTCTCTTATCCACGGTTTTCATTCCCCACAGGAAGGCCTGAAACCAATCCCCAGCAGATACCGGGGTCCTCGTGTATGCAGAAAGTACTTAGGAAGTACCACGTCTACTACTAATTTATTCACAACCTTTTGTTTTTGCTTCCATTTAAGCTGCCAAGCCAACAGTTTCCCTACTTTATTTGCCGATTCAAAATTTCTTTGTCTCATCATCTTTACCTTCCACTCAATTTCTTGATTGATAATCATTGACAACTGAGTTTGAAGCATCTTTAGTTTTTGAATCCATTTCTGTTCCTTTGGCTTTTCCACCAGTTTCTTCTCTGTCTCTACCATTTCTTTTAAGATCTCCATTTGCTTCTTTGCTTTCTGTTTCTTCTGATACGCATTTCTTTGGATAAAGAGGCCTCGCATAACAGCTTTACTAGCATCCCATACAACATTTGTTGGTGTTTCTCTTCTCCAGTTATTTTTCAAATAATCTCTAAAGGTTTTTTTCGCTATCTGCAAAGTCTCAGTCTCATCCAGTAAACTTTCATTCAATCTCCAACGGTATAATCCTTGCATTTTTGTTTTAACTTCCATCATGATTGTGTTATGATCCGAGATCGTTTTAGGTAGAATTTCCACTTTTGTCACTCTATGTGAGATATCGTTAGGAACAAATATGTAATCGATTCTTCCCCAACTCTGGTTCGGTTCAGAGAAAAAGGTAAACTGTTTCTCCATTGGGTGTCTCAATCTCCAAATATCGGTCCATCCAAAATTTTCAACTAAGTCAAAAAGAGATTTTGGTAGTTTCCCTTCTGAACCTTTCTTTTTCTGAGATCTATCCAAATCCGGCATCATTACTCCATTACAGTCTCCCATCAGAAAGAGTTTTTCATCCATGTAGTCTAACAGTCTTTGTTCTAACTCTCTGTAAAATTCTAGTTTCCTTTCATTTGGCGCATAAATACCTACAATGAAAAGTTTTTCAGATTGCCAAGTAATTTGTACCATCAAGAATCTTCCCTCTTCATCTTTCATGATCAACTTAGGTTCCAGTTTATGTTTTGCATATATCACCACTCCTCTTTTCTTCAATTTATCAGACGATACAAATTCTTGTCCCAAAATTTTGTTTTTTAGAATCTTCATATGTTTCATTGCAATATGTGTTTCTTGCACACAAATCAGGTCCAAATTTTCTTTCTTCAATAAATGCGTAATTCTGTTTCTCTTGGTCTTTTCGTTCAGACCATTAACATTCCAAGTCAATACTCTCAGCGCCATTGCAAATTTCAAATTAAATATATTTTTATCAGTCTCTATTCAAATATTGGCCATAGCTAAATCAGCTTTACCTTCTTCCTCATCAGAGAGTTCTAACTCCTCATCTTCTTCCTCTTCTTCTTCTTCAGGTGATCTATCACCCTCTTTCGATGGTTTCCTGTACCCAAGCTCTTCTCCATATTTTCTCAGAAATTTACCTATCTCCGACTCAGATGTTACTTTAAATCTTTTCATCTTGTAGATGAAGGATAGACCTTCTGGAAACTCCCAACGAAATCTCAAGCCATTTCTTCTCAACGTTTCCGCCAGAGGTTTATAACTTCCTCTTCTTCTCAAAAAATGAAGAGGGATCTCCTTGTATATCAGGATCTGTTGTCCATCAATCACAAATCGGTTGTCATAACTATGTTTCAGGATTCTATCTCTCACGGCCATAGATGTCAGTGACACAATAACGTCGCCTGGTGTCTTCTTCGCTCTCAATTTCTTTGATCTGACTGCAATCCTGAACACTTGGGAGATTACATCAGCTACTTCCTGTTCTTGCCACCCAAGCCACTTCGCCAGTTCCGTTATTACTTTGGCCTTAATATCTTCTCCTTCCTCCCATGGAATCAAACGGAAATGAAGATTCTGTTGCCTTTGTCTCATTTCAAGAAAAGCAAGCTCCTCAGCCATTTTCCTTTGTGTGGTCTCTACTTCTGACACTCCTGTTCTATTCCTCTCTGTTTCTTCTCTACATTGTTTAACCTCTGTCTGTACTTTCTTCACCTTAGCTTCTATACTCTTCGTTTTCACCGTTAAGTCCTTCACTTGAGCTGATAGTTCCCCAACTGCCTCTTTGATTTGTTTCTGCATATCTTCCTTTAGTTCTGACAACTTCTGGTCCATACTTTGTTCACTTTTTTCAAATTCTCTCCTTATGTGTATCATTAGTCCTTCCCATTCTTTACCCTCCTCTTGTCTGGAATCTCTTCTCTGTGTTGAGGGTGTCATCTTCTTCTTCTCAGCCATCACAATTTTAATTAACTTCTATTCCAATAAGACACAATTTAATCACACGTTAAGATTAATTCATTCAATAAGCCATAGTAGACTTCAACCAATCAAATTAGTCTAATAATACTCCATTAATTAATATTAATTAATATTCACCTGTTTACCATCAATAATATTGAGTTTGGCTATTCTAACTTCATTTTAACCTTTCTAACTTTAAATTATCCAAATATCAAATTAATAACAATTTATCAAATTTTATCAATTTTTCTATATAGTCAAACACTTTCCCACTGCATACAACATACAGGTTGAATATGCAATAATTTTCCAAATCCACCAGATGGCGCTCTAACATAAGAAATGAATTTCTTAACCAAAATCCAATACGATAATTTTTAAAATCCACCAGATGGCGCTCCAACCTAAGGAATGAGATTCCCAGTCCAATTCACAGCAGTGATATTATCTTGTTTTGTCTAGTGTATGTCCTTCAGATCCCAGAGAGCCTCAAAGAAAAATACGCAACAACTTAGTTTCGTTTCTGTTGCAACCAAATACACAAAGTGAGACCCACAAAGAAACCCTTAAAAATTAAGAATTGGGGGAGAAGTTAGAGAGAATCTTCGGCTTCTTCACAGCCTAATCCACATAAGGCGAAAAGATTTATATAACAGAGTTCTTGTCCGTCCAAAAGATATATTTTTCTTCAACCACTTCACAGGTCTAATCCAGTTAAGAAAGAAGGATTAACAATAACTCCTGTTTGCGGTAACTCCGAGACTGTTCCCAAAAACAACACCAAAAAAAAAAACTCCCCCTCAAAGGAGGGGGGGTGGCTTTCCAGCCGGCTCTGGTAAAGTCTTTTGAAATGTAAAATCAAACAAAGCAGCCTCTTTGCCTTGTCCACCGCTCAAATCCCTCTAAGCATTCAATCCTCCACAAGAGAAGGGAGGGGGAATTCAATTGTTGGTTCTCAAAAGTCTTTGGAAGTGTAAAATCAGGTAAGGGGTCGAAGTAACTTCAAACACCGGAGTCTTTTAAAATGTCCCCCTTCCACCCCCCGCGTTCTTCTCTATTCACTATTCACTCCGTCTTTCCACAAAGAAAGGGGGGTGTGACTTCAAACGCCAGTCCTGAACTGCAGACTTCACGATCAAGCTTTCCAAAGTCCCATTATTCTTCCACTTCAATTTAAGTTTAAATATTAGCTTTAACTCACTTTGTAAATGAAGGGATATCTCCTCCGCCCCCACCGCACGGTTCCGATTTGCATTCACGAAGGAGAGTTACGGCTGCTTCCCACCACGCTCCGAACAGATTCCGATACAAACAAACCAACTCACGTTCCATCGGGTATCTTTATCTTCAGGTTAGCCGTTTAACAGTCTGTTGATTCTCCCTCCGATAGAAATGATTTTGTAAAGTTCTTGGAGGTTAATGGCTTTCCTGCCAAGACTGTGAGACTTCGCAGACACAGGAGTAGACAAAAAATTAGTGGAAGACCCAAAAGAAATTGTAAAGGTGTTTCGGAATTTCTACAGAGATTTATATATGAAGAAAAAAGAGAATCCGGAACAGATTGACAGATATTTAAGAAAGAACGGACTGAAAAAAATTTCAACAAACCAATTGTCGTTATTGAGTGAGAAAATTACCCCACATGAGGTACAAAGTGCAATAGAGAGGGCGAAAACTGGAAAATCACCGGGTCCAGATGGTCTGATTGCAAAATATTATAAAAAACTGTCAGAGGAAACGTTACCAATAATGGTGGAGGTTATGAATGAAGTACTAGAAAAAGGAGTCATACCTAATACCTGGAAGGAGGCGTACATAACACTGATTCCAAAGGAGAATTCAGACGTGACAGATGTTAAAAATTATAGGCCCATTTCCCTTTTGAATGGAGACTATAAATTATTTGCTGATGTTTTGGCCAATAGATTAAAAAGGGTTTTAAATGAATTATTACATAAAGATCAAGCGGGGTTTCTCCCTGGCAGACAGATGAAAGATAATATGAGAAATATAATTGATATAATAGAGTATCTAGAAGTCAGGAAAGAGAAACAAGCCGCTTTGATATTTATCGATGCTGAATGATAATGTTTCTTGGCAATTTATGAAGAAGAATTTGGAAAACATGGGAACAAAGTTTTGGAACGGTGTTAATGCAATATATAAGGAACAGAAAGCAAGTTTATTGATTAATAATGTGATAACAGAAAGTTTCCCGATTGGGAAAGGTACGAGACAAGGGTGCCCATTGTCCCCACTGTTATTTATTACTGTACTGGAAGTATTGTTAGTTAAACTGAGAGACAGGGTGACAATCAAAGGTATATGTGTGGGGGATAAGGAATATAAACTAAAAGCGTTTGCTGATGATTTAGTTTTGACGTTAGAGAATCCAAAAGAAAGTATCACTGAGGTGATGAAAATAATTGAAGAATTTGGCAATTTAGCCGGCTTCAAACTGAATAAGAACAAGACGAAGGTCTTATTGAAAAATGTAACAAAGAAAGATTGTGAAGAATTTGAAAAATTGTCCGCCCTCTCAGTGGTGAAAAAGGTCAAATATTTGGGAATTAATTTATCTCTTACAAACTTAAATCTCTTTGAGGATAATTATAATATGGTATGGAACTCGATCAAGAGAGATCTGGAAACATGGAATAGACTGAATTTGTCATTGATGGGAAGAATTTCGGTGATAAAGATGAACGTGCTACCAAGGTTGTTATTTTTATTCCAAATGATCCCAATAATCAGAGGGTTAGGCCACTTTAAGGAATGGCAGAAGATATTGTCTAAATTTGTCTGGCAAGGTAAAAGACCCAGAATAAGATTCAAATTATTAACAGATGCTAAGGAAAGGGGAGGATTTGCCATGCTAGACTTGAGATTGTATTATGAAGTGGCCTGCCTCGGTTGGATAAAAGATTGGATTATTTAGTTGATGAGGATCTATTGGATTTAGAAGGACATGATAATAGATTTGGTTGGCACGCTTATCTTTGGTATGATAAAGTGAAAGTACATAAAAGTTTTATGAATCATGTAATTAGAAAGTCATTACTTCAGGTCTGGGAACGGTTGAAACCCTTTTTAGAGAGATATACGCCGAGGTGGTTATCCCCGATTGAGGCATTGGCAATTAAGAGGAAAGATAAAGAAGGAGTGGGAATCACATATGGGGATGTGTTATTTTTTTCAGAAAAAGGTCCTAGTCTGAAGTCTTACGAAATGTTGAAAGAGAAGTTAACAGGCTGGTTTCAGTACCATCAGCTAAATGACATTTTTCAGAAAGATAGAAGGGAGTCTGGGTTTGGAGAGAAAGAATCTAAGTTCCAAACCATAATCATGGGCCCAAAAAAGAAATTGCTGACCAGATTATATAATTTTTTGTTGGAGTTGAATCTAAAAGATGAACAAGTCAAAGAATGTATGGTAAAATGGGCTATGGATCTGGGTCATAATATTGAGTTAGATGTGTGGGAAAGATTGTGGAAAAAGAATATGAAGTTTACCGCATGTACTTTGATAAAAGAAAATTTGTTGAAAATGATGTATAGGTGGTATATTACTCCAACGAAACTAGCAAAGATGTATAGGATGAAAGATGATTATTGTTGGAAATGTAAAGAGAAACAAGGTGATTATATGATGAACTCAAAAAGATGTTAAAGTGTACATTCCCAAAACGACCTGATTTTTTTCTGTTAGGGTTGGTGGATAACGAAATTAAAGGAGCAGATAGGACTCTATTTTTATACGCAACAGCAGCGGCACGAATGCTCCTGGCACAGAATTGGAAGACAACGTATATACCATCTTTGGATGAATGGAGGGCGAAAATATTGGACTTTGCAGAGATGGCCAGACTGACGTGCAGACTGAGGGATCAAGATAACCAGAGGTTCCAAAATGACTGGCAAAAATTTAAGAACTACATGGAGATTCATTGTAAGGAATTAAAGACTCTTACCGGATTAGGGTAGAACTCGAAGGATTACTACTTATTCTTCAAATCTTTTTTATAAGTATATAAAAGGGGTTTGTCTGAAAGGAAGGCTAGGAGATGAATAACGCTAAAGCCACGGGAAGAACAGAGGGAAGCCAAACTTTAGTGGTAGACTGATTTTGTATCGCTAATGTCTTGAATTTGATTCTTTTTTGTATATTAAAATTTCTTAATAAAAACGTATTTTTTTTTTAAAAAAAGGAAGTACCACATCTAAGTACATTCTCAGAAAAAGCACGAAAACCTAGCAGGGTCACCATAAACGTGAATGAACTTGACAGCACACACTTAGTATAATTGCTATTCTGTTTTCTAGAAAAGTCTCCAGGCACAAAGAGCCGCTATTCATTTATTTATTTTTAAATCCAAACGATGGAGAAATTGGCTGATCATCCATTCTCGCTCATATCTTTTGCCTGCTTAGCCTTTAAAACTTCCTCGTTGAATCTCTTCCTGTTCATCCCTGTTACTGATGAATTAGAATAGTCACCATCTTTATGCAATAAACAAGATAGAAAAATAATGCATTAAGGCAATGAACTTAGCAGAAAAAGAAAAAAAATCAGAAAGAGAACTATTGGCTAATTAAAGTGATCACATTAAAAAGTAGTTGGTTCCCTGTACAAGGTATTTTGATTGTTTAAAGTCATTAATTGATTGTCAAGATTTTGGAAATGGATAATGGAAATATGAAGACCAACCCGAAATATAAAATATGCTAAAAGTGGCCAGTTTTGGAAAGATGGCTATAAAGCTAAGAATTAGCTGGATAAACAATCAAGAGGGAGCTGGGAGTGTTTGAAGAAATGCAAGATATTAAGTTATTTACAGCTTTTCTTATAGGCTGTATAATTGTGAATATGGTATACCATTTTAGAGACTTTTAACATTTTTGTATACTCTTTTAACTTGAATTTTAACTTTTATATTAAACAATAAGGTATAAATACAGTCAGCTTCTACTGTAATCCTCTATGATTACGTGTTGTCCTTGAATATAGATATTCGGCTATTGACTGATTGCCATACTGCTTTTATTGTATTTGTATATGGATATGGGTATAATGGCCATTGGTTATATTAAAAACTAATTTGATTTGAATTTAAATATATGCTAACCTGTGATAGGGATGGATGAGCACGAACGGAGTCAAGATGTATTGTAAGCAGACCCAAATCTGCTGACAGGGTACAGGGTCAGGTTAACCCAGCAAACTTGGCATAACAGCTGAGAACTTGGCACAATATCTTACTGTACGTGGGCGCCAGTCTGTGAAGAACAGCAAATATTTTGTGGTTAGCCAAACTAGCAAGACTAGGTCACGATGGCCCATGTAGGCACTATAATGCCGAGGTGTCATTTTGCTGAGAGCAACATATGGCAGTTAGCCAGTAATGGGGAACCAGCTTTGAACTGGGAAATAGGGTCAGATCATTCTAACCTTGATGGCCAAAAGCCAAGCACATGAGCAAGCACATGAAGGCACGTGTATGCGTACTAAATACGTCAGTCTTAGATCATGAAAACTATAAAAAATCATCAGAAGCCATTAGTCCTTTGTCCAGGGCAGCAGGGCCGTCTGGCCTGTGCTATGCCTTGGAACCTTAAGGGGCCCTTGGAGCCTTAAGGTAACCTATTCTCTGTACTGTATATGTTCTGTGTTGTATCTCTGTCTTTAATAAACCTATTGCTATATAACTAACTCAGTGTGGCAATTTTGATGAGCCAACAATGCTGCATTGGCAATTTATATTGGTGCATTGGCAATTTATAACGAACCACCCCAATGCCAATTTTTAAGGCAACTTTTGACTTTATCACCTGTTAGACCTTTAAAAGAAATGCTGTAGTTAGGCATATATATGAATTTTTATGCTTAAAGGAAAACCTATAGACCAAGATGTAACCCCTTTATAATTGCCCACAAAGCACTAAGTCAAGTTATAAAAAGCCTTTGAAATTATACAATTCTTAGAAGAATAGGTAAATATACCTTGCTAAGGATTTAGTAAGTAAGTTAAGAGGTTTTTTAAAAAAAATGCTTAGTTAATTGAAGAATTAAAATTTTATGACTGTGTATACTCTTAAGATCAGATAGGTTATTGCAATATTGTATTTGGTTATTTCTATCTTTTGTGTTAGATGAAAATAGGTATGAGTAAAGAGGAGACGGAATACTGATGGAATTAAAAGGAAACCAAATATGAAAATATGAAAAATATGTTCTAAGATACAAAAGGAGATATGAACCACAATGGGCTGAAATGTTGGGGAAATAATTGTGACTGACCTATGTAACATGACAGGCTATGAGCAATATATGTGCAAAATAAAAAAAATGGACTGGAAGAACCTCAAATAAAAGAATTTCACTGTCCTTCAGAGAGCAAGAGAGAATTGCATACATTTGGAAAGCACCTCATATCATATAAATGTCATCAAGGGGCAAAATTGACTTGGAGGAGAAGTCCTACATTTATTTATTTATTTATTTATTTATTTATTTATTTATTTATTTATTTATTTATTCCCATTTATATAAATACTGCGCGACTTTCCCAGACGAACTCTGGGCGGTGACAATATATGACAATGTCCTAAGAGTCTGGGTATATAGACTCAAGTTTATTAAAACCTGAAGGCCAGTTTCCTAATGCTTAGGCCAATAACGTAAATCCAGTGGCATCATTTCTCATGGGTGAAAGAGTTTGGTGCTTGTGTTTTGTCCTGCATCAATAGCACAATGTGGCATGTGAAAAGAAATACATCTTAACCAGTGGCCATTGACTACTGAGAGTTTTACACTCTTGGACTTACACTAGCGTAAATATTCAATAAGGCTCTGTCCAGAGAATGTAGTGTCCAAGTTCCCTTCCTAATTCCTTCATCCAGCCACTTACATACTCCTGTTCTTCCTTCTAGAGCACTCTGTGTACTTTTAGTCTAAGTCTCTGGAAGTAGAGTCATGGCAACTGGACTTCTTTTCTTGTGAGATCGAAAAGTTTCACTACTCACCCAAGCAGCTTCGTCAGTTCTGACATCAGACTGGTGAAGCTGCTTGGATGAGTAGTGAAACGTTTCGCTCTCACAAGAAAAGAAGTCCAGTTGCCATGACTCAACTTCCAGATAACCTTACATGGATGACTGAGAGTCTTCACAGACATACTTCTAGTCTAATTGTAAACGCAGCTGTCATAGCACAATTTACTTCTTGAGGCAAGGCAGAAAACTACAGGGACCTCTGCGGCTTCTTCACCCCAGACTATGACAGCTAGTGCCCAATTGAAAGGAGTCCTAAAGCTTAGGTGTCCTTGCAGAAAAGTAGTTTGATGTCACTCCTCAGGAGTAAAATCTATGACAGGTCTCCTCAAAAGCAAAGGAAGGTGGTCCCTTTCATCCTCAGGAAGCAAACACACCCTTCGGCATTTGGCATTGGGCAGAAAGGAGGTGGCTGCTCCTTTAATAAGGGGGCCTCTGAGAAGCAAGGTGCAGCATTTGTGCTGAGCTCCACTCCCTTCTAAATTTTTAACACCTTTTCAGCACTTTACTTTTTAACTTTCTAAAACATTTTTAACTTTTTACTTTTAACCTTTTATAAACCTTTTAACTTTTTAACCTTTTAACCGTTAACCTTTATAAACTTTTACAATTGATACTACTGGAGACAAACTTCTGGTCAGCTGCTGCGGGAGAAACTGCGTTCCGACTCGAGCTGAGTAGGAGAGAACATGGGAAACAAACGCCAGAGATCCAGCCCTGGTCTTCGTCTTGCTAAAGCAGGGAAACAAATGAAAATTGATGAACTGCTTGCTGAAAGTCCCTCCGTGAGTAATTTGTCTACTTCACCTCCAGTAATAAAGTTAAACAACAGATTTGCTGTGTTAGAGGAGGAGATAGCCTCCCCAACTCAGGAGGTTGCAGGCCCTGCTGTTATCTCCACAGTTTCTTCCTCAAACAAAGTTTTAAATTCTTCAAATTCTTCAAAAGATATCCTCCCTGAGCTTGTGGTAGACCAGTGTTTTCTAACTGCTCAGACAGTGAAATTAATATTTAAAAGTTTACGGATAGTTTGTGATAAAATGAACGCTGTGGAGAACGTCTTAGAAAAACTTACAACAACACTTTCTCCAGATAGGAGTAATTCACACCCAAACAGTTTTAAAAGGGACGACTCAACTATAGTCAACAGCAGCTCTAACTTACAAGGAGATTGTTCCACACGGATTTTTATGCCAACCCAGGTTTTGCTCCAAGTTGAACAAACTGATGTCAATAGAAGGAGATGGGACAGATATAGATCCGTGGTAAACTCTCTAAGTCAGTTGCTAAATAGTCAGCCAAGGAGCATAGACTTAAAGGCTATTAAGTGGCTTCCTTATAAAAGGGGTCAAAAGAGACTATTGCTAACCTTTGAGCATGCTGTGATCCCTCTCATGCTCCTCAAAATGAAAACTTATTTGGCACGCTTTCAGATCTTTCCCACCAGGGTTTTCTCTGAAATGCCCTTGCGTCCCTTACTCCAGAGAAGCACACCACTTCAAGACTGTGAAACCTGTCCACAACCTAAATTAGGAAAACCTACATCACTAATTAGATCACCAGTAGTCTCAATGTCATCTATAACACAACCAAAGTGTTCATCAAGCCAGAGACCAACTGTTCAAAGGGAGAGGCATATTCATTCCATGGAGGCCTCAGCACACTTGGCTGAATTTAACACCAAATGGGATGAGGCTAAAGATAGTGTTGGCACTTTATGCGATGCTGCTGAACTACTGAGAGACTATTCTGCTGAACACACTTCTTCAGCTCCTTCTACTCAGTGTAATGATACAGTCTATACACAAGCCCCTTCTCTAAATGACCATACCAGCTTATTGACCAATCAGCAGAGAAATAGCCACGAAGCAAAGTTAATTTCTATAGACTTTGACAACAGTGAGGGTAACCAATCTTGCAGCCATTCATCAATAACACAGATTGTGCCAGAGTCTGTAACTCTCCAATCACTGGCTGATGCTTCAGTGTTACAATCCTCTTTACCTAAAGATACGTTCTTAAAAGATGCCCCACCACTAGTGCAACTGGAGGTATTGGATATACAAGAAAATAGATCAATGCCAAGGAAAGGGGAGGCTGAAATGTCCTACCAATTGAAGGGAAATAAACAAAGTCCCATAGTCTTTGCAGAGATACATCCAGGTCAAAAAAGTATGGCAAACGGAGCAGCACCTCTAACTCCTGTCTCTTTATCTTCAAACATTAAAACATGGACTGAAATGAGGCATTTGGATGATACAGAGATGGCTCCTGAGGAAAACTCTAGAGGACATAATACAATCCAACTAAGAACTGATTCACATCATGTAACATCAAATGTTAGTACACTCTCCCCACGCATAGATGAGATACTGATATTGGAGGAGTCCGAGACTGGAAACCAAGAAAATCAGAACAATCCTTTAGCCAGCTCAAATTGACATCTTGCTCCTCAGTATAAGAACTCTATACAGCTTCTATCCTGGAACATTGCCGGCTGGAAGCACAGAGCATCAGAAGGTGACTTGGTGGAGTTCCTTTCTAATTTTGATATCATAGCTCTCCAAGAGACCTGGCTTACTGAAGATGATGAAGAGATTCAACTACCAGGTTTCAATTCTTGGTCCATCCCCGCAAAAAAATGCAAGACTAAAGGAAGAGCATCAGGAGGCTTGACAACGTTAATCAAGGCAGAGCTGGGCTGGCGTGGCCAGAAAATGTTCTTTGTTGATGAATCCCATCTGTATCTAGCTGTTAAGTTTTCTTATAAAACCTCTGACTTAGTCTTAGTTAATATTTATATTCCTCCATACTCTTCCGCTTATCTCCCACCTAATACCTGGATTATTTTAGAGGAGACAGTTCTAAAAATAAATATGAAACACCCTAAAGCTATAGTTGTCTTAGCAGGTGACTTCAACGCTAGAATAGGGGCCTCCTTACAAAACTTTGTTCAACTAGGGGTGATACCAGAACATCATTTACTTACTGAGAACTCTTGGTTCTCTAGTGACCTGAAAAGAAATAAGGCAGGTCTCCAGTTGGTTTCCTTGATTTACAAATGTAACCTTGTCATTTTAGGAGGTAAATTACCTGGTTTTAGATATCCTTTTACGTATCACTCAGGAAAACTTAGTAGTGTTTTAGATTACATATGTGTATCTCGGGCTGATTTTGAATTGTTTTCAGATATTCAAATCCTGGTGAGGGAAGATAGTGACCATCAACCAATTACAGTTTCTTTCAAAGGTAATTCAGATACAAGGCCATATCTGTTACATGATAAGAAGTTACTAGCAAACTTTGAAGTGAGGCAAGAAAAGAAACTCAAATGGGCCAAGGTAGATACAAAAGCCTTATCGCTTTTCTTGAATTCTGAACAGGCCATGGCTTGGAGAAAATCAATTTCCTCATTTAACACAGACTCAATTAATATCTTAACCCAATATAAAGATCTATGCTTTTTGTTAAAAAAATTTCTAGTACATAACCTTCCTATCAGAAAGGAACAACAAAGCAGTCCAAATTGGTTTGATACTGATTGTGTATACACCAGAAAACGTTTGAGGGCAGCAATGCGTCTGGCCCAAGTAAATCCCTCTGCCGAAAACCAGGCCAAAATGTTAGAAATCAGACGCAGTTATAAGAAATTGTTAACTGCCAAAAGAGTTTCCCATAATACCAAACTTTGGTCTGATCTAGAAATCTGTGCAAAAGGGACTAATTCAGTGTTCTTTTGGAATGCTGTTTCTGGTGTATTAAAGGAACGTAAATTTTATTCCAACATCCCTATTCCAGCTTTGATTTGGGAAGAGTATTATGCAAATATATTTTCCAGTACCACTCAGGACCTTACACCGAAACAAAGCGTAAAACTTCCATCTTTGGAAGCACTCCCAGCCTGGCCTCCAGTATCTGTCTCAGAAATCAGAACCATCATCTGCTCACTAAAAGATAATAAGGCACCTGGGGAGGATTTTTTACCACCAGAACTTTTTAAAACTCAAATTGACTGGTGGGCCCCTTTACTAGCGGGGCTGTTCACCCATATAGATAATACAGGTCACATCCCAGTTGGATGGGAAGTTGCCATCATAGTTCCCTTATATAAAAAAGGAAACAAAGAGGATCCTAAAAACTACTGACCAATAAGTCTTATTGGAGTAGTAGCTAAAATGTATGCAAAGCATTTATTGGGTAAAATAGAAGACTGGGTCATGGAAAATAATCTTCTAGTAGAAGAGCAGGCTGGTTTTAGACCCAATCACTCCACAATTGATAACTGTTTTATTTTACATCATATTCTTACAAAGCAGCTATCAAAAAGCAAGAAATTGTATACAGCATTTATAGACCTTAGTGCAGCTTTTGACTCAATAAATAGAAATATTCTGTGGAGGAAATTGGCCAGTTTGAATATGGATGCTAGACTTCTAAGTCTGCTTAAGATCCTTTACTCAAATACACAGTTGAAAGTTCGCACAGGAATAAATGGCTCCTTAACAAAGTGTATACCAACATTCACTGGAGTTAGACAGGGCTGCATACTGGCCCCAATGCTCTTCAACCTATATGTAAATGACCTACCTGGTTTTCTGCATGATGCTGATTCCCATATGCCAAAGATACTTGATAAATTTATTAATATTTTATTGTATGCAGATGACATGGTTCTAATGGCCCTTACCCAAATAGGCCTAAGAAGACTTCTCCAAAGATTGTATACATACTGTGTCCAAAATTCCTTAACCATAAACAAAAGCAAGTCTAAAGTGATGGTGTTTTGCAAGAGGAGTGTGAAATATAATTGGTGGATTAATGGGGAACCCATTGAACAAGTACCTTCCTTTAACTACCTTGGAGTGGTTTTTACCAACACAGGTACATGGTCTAACCATTATAAAAGAAGTTCGAAAAAGGCTAGGTTAGGTACTAAAAGATTGTACAAGTTATTAAGTTACAACCACCCAGGTTCTTTGATCCCCATACTGAAGGTGTTTAAGGCTAAAATAGTTCCAATGTTGACCTATGGAGCTGAACTGTGGGGTCTAAACAAAGCCACCATTCTTGAACAAAATCAGACCAGTTTTCTAAGAAGTATATTGGGAACTGATAAGAACACATCAGCTCCTGCTGTTAGAGCAGAGCTAGGCATGCATTCCCTACAAAGTAACCTAATCATCAAAGTTTTCAATTACTGGCTGAAAATCCTTTTTATGGATACTAATAGTCAACCCAAAATATGTTTAATGGAACAAACAAACATGGCACAAACTAATTCGTGGATTAGCCGCCTTCATGAAACTATTACACACCATGGGTTTTCTATTCAGTATTTGCTTTCAATAGCTCCACAGGCAAGAGAGATCATCAAACAGCGAGTCCTAGATATCAGTGCACAATCAGACCTGGAATTATTATCTAAAAATAGATCTCTAAGCTGGTTGGCTAAGAATAAAATTACCTTTTTGCCTGAAAAATACATTTCAATGCCCTTACCTCAAGTATTAAGAAGGGCCTTTACTAGAGCCAGATTTGAACTGCTGGATTCTATGGTCAAATATGGGCGTTTTCACCACCTCCCTTATCAGGAGAGAACCTGTATTTGTGGATCCCCTTCTGTTGAAAACATTTCTCATATTCTCTTTGACTGCCAATTATATGCACCCATCAGGCTTGAATATCTATCCCCCTTTTTAGAAAGAACAGTCCATAGGGACCCAATTCACAGATTGTCTTATCTTCTTTCGGGCTCTAATGTGTACATTGTTCGCAAAGTTGCCAAGTTTGTAATTAAAGCTGCAGCTTTAAGAACGCAATACGTCGAACAAATTGGAGTATCCTGCAAAGGAGATCTACATTTATGACCTCTGAATATTCTGAATCTGTATTGTAAGGTACCCTATTGGATGGTGTTGCATGTACTTCAATGTATTTTATATTCTGTGTTGTTACTGGTTGATATGGTCATAGGACTAATCAATAAATTTATTTGTCTTGTCTTGTCCTTTAATAAGGGGGAATTTTGTCTCCTCTGGCATCTTCCTTATTTGTGATAAAGGAAAATCAGTTCTGACTGACGGTTGGCTCTCTTTAACCCTTCAGCCAGCAGGGGCACGTCTGTGCTTGCGGCCAAATCAAGTTGTTGATAAAACATACAGGCTTCTGAACGCAGCCATTCACCCTTTGAAGTGACGGAAAAATTATGTCAAAGGAAAATTGCAGTTAGCTAGAAGAAAAGGCTGGGGTCCAGAAAGGTTTCTGCTAATTTCATTTGGGAGGGAGACTTCGTTAGCCATTAAGAAACTATTTGTCTTTAAAATATACATTCTTGACAATAGTAATTGATTTCTGACATTATTCTGAATTGGTAATTGAGTGTCAAAATCCAGAAGTTTTTTTAATTGATACAATTTAGATTGTGGGTCTTCTGATGGCAATTTTAGTGTGATGGTTTTTTATTGTTGTTTTAATTATTTATTGTTGTTTGATGTTTTTAACTGTTTTGATTCCTTGATTGGAAGCCGCCCAGAGACCTTTGGGTAGTGGGTGGCATATAAGTTGTAAAAATAAATAAATAAAATAAATAAATAATGACATTACCGTAATCAAATCCTGACATTATATTGAGATTTCTGCCAGCTATGACAATATTTTTGTTGCATTTTGTAATTCACGGATAAATCCATGACAGGATTTTTTTAAAAGCAAAAAGGCTTAGAATCCCATGTGGATCTATGAATTGGGGGCAATGCCATTTTTTGACATGTGACTAACAGCTGGAAGTATTCCATTAGTGGGTTAAAATTTCCAGATGCCTGTGACCACGTGGCTGGGAATTCTGGGCATTGTAGTCCCCAAAAGCAATGCTTCCAGGTTCTGCTATAACCAAGGAAAAACTTTGCTTACAATTACCTGAGAATCACCGGAAAGAATTCACACACCATCAAACAAACCACTAGAGAAGAAGCACAGTAGTAACAGAGAGAGGGGGGGAGGGAGAGAGAGAGAGAGAGAGAGAGAGAGAGAGAGACCATTTGTGGGCAGTGCTGGCGCTTCCATTAAGGTGAACTAGGCAGTTGCCTAGGGTGCCAAAATGGAGGGAGGGCACTGGCCAGCCTGCCACCCCCCGCCGCCCCCCATCCCTGGCCACCGCCGTCCGTCCCCCCACTGCCTGCCAGCCACCCGTCGCTGTCCGCCCATTGCTGCCCGCCGCCGCCCACCTGCCCCCCCGCGCCCATTGCCACCCAACCCCCCCCGTGCCCGTCCATCCCCTGCTGCCACCTATTCACAAGTACAGGGAGCAAGCCTGCCCACTAACGTCCCTTTCATGGTCAGCGATCAAAGTAGGTAGGTGTGTGGTTGAGAAAATCAGGGCAGAGCTGAAACATATCTTTTTGTGAGAATAATTCTCCTCATTATTGTCCCAAGTCACCCACAAGGAGTTAGTTATCATTATAGTTGAAAAGTAAAAAAACCAAAAAGATTGAACAGTTTCTTTTTTCTCACTAACTAGAGGTGTGCATATATCACCTACATACAGTCTGTTGGAAGAATCTTCCAGGACATCAGCTCTTTTGTGCTTCTCTCCATGGGTGCCCAACATGGTCATTCAGGAAGTAAGAGTAGAACTTTTCCTTTCTTTGGCTCTCTCTCACTCTCCTATTGCCCCCTCCTAAAGGGTTTAAAATCCCCAACTTCCTATCTGCTGCTGCTCAGTCCTTTCTAACCCTCCAGCTGTTAAGATATCTTTCTTGAGAGTGACCTACATGCCTCCTTCTACTCCCAAGGGTGCTGTGATTTACCCCACTCAACTCCTGCAGAGTGGAACAAATTTCACGCATACAAGCACTCTTGGATTGACATATGCAGTTTGAAAAGAAAAGAAGAAGAAAAACTTAACTTCTCCCTACCTCCTATTTTAAAAAAAGGGAAAGGGGATAGAATCTCTGTGTTTTGAACATACTGCTTTTTGCAAAATGGTTGGTGATCACATTGACCAAGGAATTTCCTCCCAAGAGATGATTGAAATTCCCAAGATTTGGGTTTCCTTTTCTTTTATGTATTACTTTTGTTTTCCAAGTTGAGGGTTGGGGTTTTTTTTTTAATCATCTTTTTCAACCTCCCCAAACCAAAGCTTTATTCATTGCTTTGAACACGTCTTATTCAATTCAAGTTTCAGGTTCTGTCATTTCATTGAAGATGGCTTTCAAATTGAACAAATACCACCCTCCCCGGCCGCTTCATTTCAGAACCCAAACAAATGTCAATGCTGAAGCACAGCTCTACTATTAATTACAACAGTACTTTTCAGTTACTTAAAAAACCCATTGAAATGTTCTTCATTCAAGCAAGAGAGGGAACAGCATGAAGTGGCCATCAAAGTGTGTGATATTTGTCTGCTCAGGAGCCATGTCCCTGTAAAATTGAAGTTACATGACCGACTCAAAAAGCATGACATTATCCTTTGTTGTTAAAAAAAGAAATTAAAGGACTCCTTATTCTTTGTAACAAATTACCACCAAGCTGGGAGCAATGGCAACACTGCCATTGAGAAGGAGGAATACATAGCTATCAAGTGTTCCCCACAGCTGCCCGGGACTGAGAGCTCCAGGGAGGCGGGGCTTTGGCTAGGGGGTGGAGCCTCATTTGCATGCAGGGTTCCCATAACCCGTTGCAGTGGCTTCAAAATGCTCACTGTGACCTAGGTGTCTTGGCTTTTTAGGGGATATACATACCAATCCGGACAGCTGGTGGCGTGTGGGTTAGGGGTTGTGCAGGGACAAGTGTTCTCTGGTGGGCCACCTGGTGGCCGGCCAGCTGGCCGGCTAGCAGCATCTCAACCACCCACTGCCTGAAGACAGCACGAAAGGGTGATTAATTTGTGAGTGTCCCACTGAAAACGTGACATTTGGCAGGTCTGGGAATAGCGACAGGAGCACAGCATTCAGCTTTGGATTAGAAATTACTCCCTCCAGTGCAATGAGGCCTGCCAAGCAGTACATTGCCTGCCAAGCTGGGAGGGACCCCATAGGTCAGGGATGGTGAACCTTTTTGGCACCGAGTGCCCAAACTCGGTGATGGGGATGGCAGTGGCGGCGGGGGGTGTCAGGTGGTGGCGGCGGTGGGGGGATCAGGATCGGTGGCAGCGGGGGGGTCAGGGCAAAGGCAGCAATTGTGACAGCGGTGGTGGGGTCAGGTGAATCGGCGGCGGCAGTGGGAGGGGCAGGGATGGTGGCGGTGATGGCAGTGGAAGCAGGGTCGGGGTCAGCGGCGGCAGGGGCAGCAAGGATGATGGCGAGGCGGACAGTGACGGTGGGTGGGGTTGGGATCTGCGGCAGCGCGGGGCAGGGGTGGGGGCGAGGGTGAGGGTGAGGGCAGCAAGGGCGATGGGGGTGGTGGGGTTAGGGTCATTGGCAGGAGTGGCAGGTATGGCATCGGTGGAGGGGCAGGTATGGCGGTGGAGGTGGGGTCAGCGGCAGCAGGGGCAGGGGCAGGGGCTAGGGAGAGGGCAGCGATGGCAATGGCGATGGGGACGGCGATGGCAGGGTCGGTCTGGCACCTGACATGCTCCCTGCCCCACCACTTCCCCCTCCACAAATTCCTCATGGCTGGTCCAGCAGAGGGGAAGGGGGGCCAGGGAGCATGTCACGGCCAACTTCTGGCCCCGCAGCCAGAGACTTAAACCACTGTTACCAATGGCATTCTATGGATTGTCTTCTATGGATTGATGAAGATACCAAGAAAAGAGCTGCCCTCCCTATGTACCATGAAGAAAGAGGCACATTCTTGCCACCACAGGCCTGGACTGCAACCACTAGGTAAATTTGCTTCTTTTTAATCTGGCCCTTATTGATTATTCCTAGTGAGTTTTGCTAATTTTTTCCCAACTTTCAAATGGAACACATGCTTTTTGCATCACCTCCCCCCCCCATTCTCTCAGGCCAGCAGGGACTTGTAGTCTCGATAGAGCCAAATTGAGGGTGGGAAGGGGGGTGGTCAAGGACTATGCTGCTTTGTTTGATATGCTGGGTGTGAAATCTTATCTGGGACTTCGAAGCAGTCTTCACACCAGCCCTGCCTCCTGATAACATCATCTGGTGTATTCCATCTCACCAAAAAGATTCTCAGTGCCTGATAGACTACATCTTCTATCAAGATTGCATATTTGGTACAATACTTTGATAAAGATAGCAAGTTGCTATTGAAAGCTTACCTTACCTTTTTTGTTTTAGGAGTGACCAATAAAGGTATCACCTAGCCTACTTTTGAATTTGTTTTTCTGGTCACATGGCTCATCCCACTTTTTTTACTTCTATCATTTAACTCTTATGTACCTCACAGCAAATGTCTCCCCACCACCACCAATAAGGCGCTGTGATCCTTTTTTTCATGGAGGATGAGGAATTTTGTGGTCTCTTTTAAACTCTAGTCGCTTCCAATTGTTTTTTAAAATGACAATACCTGCTGCCTCATAGAATCATAGAATTACAGAGTTGGAAGAGACCTCATGGGCCATCAAGTCCAACCCCCTGCCAAGCAGGAACCCCTTCACAATATTTCCGACAGATGGCCATCCAGCCTCTGCTTAAATACTGTCAAAGAAGGAGACTCTACCACCCTCCGTGGCAGCATATTCCACTGCCGAATAGCTCTAACTGTCATGAAGTTCTTCCGAATGTTCAAATGGAATCTCTTTTCCTGTAGTTTGAAACCATTGCCCCGAGTCCTAGTCTCTGAAGCCATGGAGAACAAACCTGTTCCCTCTTCAATATGACATCCTTTCAAATATTTAAACATAGCTATCATATCCCCTCTCAGTCTTCTTTTTGATAGGCTAAACATTCCCAGTTCCCTAAGCCGTTCTTCATAAGACATCTCTTCCAGGCCTTCAACCATCCTAGTCGCTCTCCTCTGCACCCGCTCCTTCTTCTGGATTTTAAAACTGATTGGCAGTAGATGGTTTGTGGCTTATTGATCCCTCAGTGTGTACTGTCTGCGGATGTTATGTGTACTTCACTTCATAAAGCAAAAGGTGCTGGTTCTGTGCAACATTTTGGGCAAATTGCAGAAACTTTGAAGGTGTTTTCTTAAAAAAAAAACACCCGGGCGTGGTTTTCTTTTTGTTGTGACCAGGAATATTGGATTTTTGAATTTCCTCAGAGAGGCATCTCATTATGTTGAGGCAAACAACACTGATGAGAATGAGGAATTTAATGAGCATCCTTCATTTCCCCTACGCATGGCTTTTCACTGCTGTAAAAACTCCTATAAACAAAAAAATGCAGCAAAACACCTTCTTATTGGGTATTCTGCCTTTTTAAAAAAATGGTGAAGTGGTAAAAGAATTAAATCCTCAGATGAATAAAGATATAATTATGTTTCCCACTAAACACCATAAGAAACGTTTAGAGGAAAAGTAGATTTATGGTTTATTGGAGAGATGTTTTCTGAGTGTATAATTAAAAATGCATGTTTGCACTCAGCCCCAGAAGTCTTTTTATTTGTAGCGAGTGGAGTCACAACAGAAATACTAATGTACTGCCAGCACATATCTGCATCTAGGGGAACCCTAAATGATGGGTTGCTCACATGTGTAGAGACAAATTATGGCAGTGTACACAGTAAGCTTAAGTCACATAGGTAAAGGTTCCCCAAGCACATGTGTGCTAATCGTGGTGTCCGACTCATCCTGGTCTGAAATCCTGGCTCAGAAGATGAACAATAGTTCAACGTTTCTTTGGAGGTTTTTAAGCAGAGGCTGGATGGCCATCTGTCAGAAATATTCTGATGGGGTTCGTGCATGGCAGGAGGTTGGACTAAATGGCCCTTGAGGTCTCTTCCAACTCTATGATTTTATGTTTCTATGAATAGTTTGAATAGGCAGGCACATTAGATGGACAATGGTGTCAGTAGGCCATTAGGTTGGAAATGGCCTATGGTGCTGAAACCTATAAAGTGTGGGTCATTAGCTATGGCCTTGGTGGTGGAGGTGTGGAGTATTTTTGATTTGTCTGGGGATTGTTGAAATCACTTCCTGATAAGTAGCACTGTGTCTCAAGCCCCCACCTCTGTTGAGAGAGGGGTTTTCAATAGGGATGGACACAAGATGGCAAAATAATAATGTTTCATTTCATTTTGTTTCGTGCTAGTCCTGTTTTGTTTCTTTTCTTTTCTTACATTTTTTAAAAAATGTTGTACAAAACAAAACGAAATGAAACAAAATAGCTCCCCTGGGTCCTAGAGGCACCAGATTTGGAGCCTGGGACTCCAGGAGCCATTTTTAAAGAACTCTTGCTGAGCTGTTATCGGCTGGACCCCTTTAAAACTGGCCCAGTTAGCACCAGGGGGATCGCCTGGTGCTAACTGGCCCCGGTTTAAGGAAGTCCAGCCATTGACAGCTTGACAGGAGCCCTCAGAAAATGGTCAGGAGGGCAGTTCCAGCGACCGCACTGCCTCCTGAGCATTTTCTGAGGGCTCCTGCCAAGCTATCAATGGCTGGACCCCTTTAAACCTGGCCCAGTCAGCACCAGGGGAACCCCCAGGTACCGACTGGGCCAGGTTTAAAGAAGTCCAGCCATTCATAGCTTGGCAGGAGCCCTCAGAAAACACTCAGGTAGGCAGCGCGAACTCCTCCAAGCCCTGCATGCCAGCTGATCAGGGCTGGGGGGGGGGGGGGGAAACATTTCCTCCCCTACCCCAGCACCAATCATCTGGTGTGTGGGGCTTGGGGGAAGGAGTTTAAAAAGCCCTGGGCTTTTAAAACTTTTTTCCCTCCCCCAACTCCCATGTGCTATCTGATCAGTGCTTGGGTGGGGGGAAAGTTTAAAATCCCCCCCCCCAGCCCCGTGCACCAGCTGATTGATGTTGGGGTGGAAAAAAGTTTTAAAAGCCCACAGTCCTCCCCCCAGGGCTTTGGGTGGGAAAAAAGGTGTTAAAATTCATTCCTATGGGAAAATGAAAAATGAAACTGAATGAAACAAAAATTTTCGCTTCGTTTCATTTTGTTTTACTTTGATGGCTCATTTCATTTTTTGTTTTGTTATGGAACGAAATGAAAAATGAAACAAAAATTGTTTTGTACCCATCTCTAATTATTTATTGCACATGTTTATTTATTGCACTGGCTGTGTAGCTAGAGGTTGGGAGTTCGAGGTTGGCTCCAGAGAGAACTGCCAGCCTGTGAGGCCTTGGGTCAGCTGCATAGTCCCAGGATGCCCCTAGAAGAAGGGAATGGAAAACCACTTCTGAGCATTCTGTCCTTGGAAAACCCTGAATTCTGAATTTACTTGACAACTCATGAAGAAGAAGAAGAAGAAGAAGAAGAAGAAGAAGAAGAAGAAGAAGAAGAAGAAGAAGAAGAAGAAGAAGAAGAAGAAGAAGAAGAAGAAGAAGAAGAAGAAGAAGAAGAAGAAGAATTGGACAGGGTATGTGTGGAGGGTATGTGTGGATTTCACTCTGGCCCCAGGCTTTCTTCTCCTGATCTTCCCATATTGCCAAGGGCAGCCTCAAAGTGCATTTGAGTCAATGTGATTATAGAGTTCCACATGTCCAGAAACCTGGGCATATCAGGATTTCTGATCCCATGGAAAAACTGAAAATCATAGAATCATAGACTCATAGATGGTAACCAGATGGTAACCAGATGGTAACCAAGATGGCGGGTGGCAGCAGCTCCTGTAACTTGGTGCACCCTCACATCTCCACATTTTTTTGTGTAGCGCTGCTTTGCTCAATGTTTTTAGCTTAATTTTTTATTAGACTGGCCAGGGTAGATCACCGGGGACTGAGGGGGGTTTTAAGGGGCTTTGCAAGGTGGTTTTCGTCCTGTAGTGGGAGGTTGAACATCTGCTTGGACCTTGCTAGCCCCGAGACGCTGGAACATCTCCCCCCGCTGATGGTTTGTTCCCCTGCCGAGTGTCCTTCCCCCTCCTGTCTGCCCCACTGCGTTAAGATCTACGGAGGTCTACCTGGCTGGCTGGCTGCAGATCCATCTTCCAGCCGCCCGCCGTGGTGAGGATCTCGGATGTGGCATGGCTCACTGTCCCTGGCCATCTTCGAAGACTCGGGGATTCGTAGAATGCAGCCGCCATCTTGCCTTCTCCCCCGGGGCTGGTACGAGCCAGAGCCGGGTTTATCCTCCGGCCACGGGACCTGCCTGCCTGATTCCATCTGACTATGGCAGACAGTGGCCCCCCATCAGCGGTACGATGGGCTGGAAGATGCGATGGGAGTCTGGATGATTTGCCAACTGCCGGCGCCCTCCCTTTGCCGTCCGGCCTCCTTCCTTCTTTGGCCGGCGTTTATGGACCCAGAGCTTGGGTCGGCCACCGGTGTTTAGTCGGTTGCCGGCCCTGGCGCTCGGGTGGCGGGTCAGCCGCCGGGGAACGACCATCTTCCTGGCCGCCGGCGTGACCACCAGCACTGTCATCATGGCAGCCACATGTCTTGTCAGAGCTCGGGCGACAGGTCGGCCGCTGGTGCCTGGTCGGCTCCCGGCCTTGGCAGCTGGGTGGCGGATCAGCCGCGGGAGAATTGCCATCCCCCTGACCAGCGGCATGACCTCCTGCTGCCCCCTCAGCACCGGCGTCCACCCCCTTACCGCAGCTGTTAGCGGGGATTGGACGCTGGCCTTCGGCCAGCCTACTTCCCCTCCCTCTCTGGACCTGGGGGCTTTCCCTGCACGAGGACCCTGGGACTGGTGGTTAGCCGGCTGCCGGCTTGAACGCTCGGGCGGCGGGTTGGACGCCGATGAGTTTTCCTGTTCCTGGCTTGAGCGGCGGCTTGATCGCCGGACTATTAACATCCTCTGGCTGGGTGGTGTTCCATCCGCCGTTCTCCCCAGCGCCAGTTTTGCCTGCTCACCGCCTTCGATCTTGGGCGGCAGGTCGGCCGCCGGTGTTCAAAATAGTGGCCATCAGCCGGTGTTCAAATGCTGGATCGACTGCTGGTGATCTCTGCTCCCGGGGTGGCAGCCTGGCCGCTGACCTTTCCTCTCTCTCCTTTTCTGGACGTTGGGGGGGGGCTTGTGTGGTGATATTTATTCCTTTCCATCTGCCACTAACTTTGGTCTGGAACCCCTTCCTTAAGGCTCTGAGTTAGAGCCCCCAAGTCTGGCTGTAGAATATGAGGATGGGGATTGCGGTGGTGGAGGACCTTCGAGAGCCCCTTATGGGGTCCAGCTGCAGATAACATTCCCATGTTCCATCTTTCTCCCCCCCACACACACTTCACCCTTGTCATCATTGCCCTGCCGTATGGCTCTGACAGGACTAGCCCATCCACTCTTGGGGGCTTGTATTTGGACTTTGGACTTTTCCATCTTCCTCTTTTTTTCCCCTCTCACCCCGGCTCTTTTCACCTGCGCCCTGGCCTATAAGTTGCTTTTTTTAAGTTTATCCTGTTTTGCCTTTTGTTTGGTTTGGTCTATTTTGCTTTATTTTACTTTGTTTAATTTGTTTAACTTTGTTGTTATAACCACTACTTGATTGATTTGTACATTGTTGTTTTTTGAGGTCACCATGATAGCAGGGGCTCCCATACCAACTGTGTTGGGCCGTGGACGACCCGCTTGGGGTCAGAGGGTTAGTCGGACAAGAAGAACTCGGGTCAGGCAGTTGGTGCCTGTCCCACGTTCTGACCCTTCGACTCACTGTCACGTGTCCCCGAGTCATCCCACCAGCGCCTCCAACCTGTCCTGCCTCCTTATGAATGCCAGGTCGGTCCATAATAAGACCCCCATCATTTATGAAACCATCATAGATGGGAGGGCCGACCTGGCCTGTATTACGGAAACCTGGGTGGGTGCCGAGGGGGGAGCCTCTCTCGCCCAGCTGTGCCCGCCTGGGTTCCTGGTTCAGGGACTGGGCAGATTGGAGGGTCAGAAGTGGGGGTTGCCTTTGTTTACAGGGAAACTCTTTATGTGACCAGGGGCTCGACATTGGTTAGTCCGGGGCTAGAATGCCTCCACCTGCTGGTAGGTCAGCAAGATAGATTTGGTGTTGTGCTGGGTTATCGTGCTCCCCGCCACCCAGCACAATCCCTACCAGAGCTCACAGAGTTCATTGCCACGGCTCTGTTGAAGTCACCCCGGCTTCTGGTCATTGGGGACTTCAATGTGCATGCTGGCAATGGACTATCCGGTGCAGCTCTGGAATTCATGGAGTCCATGACCTCCATGGGCCTATCTCAGCATTTTTCTTGTCCTACCCACAGTTGTGGGCATACCTTGGACTTGGTATTTTCCTCCATGTCAGGGATTTCTGATCTGGAGGTGGGGGACATTGTCTCCTTACCTGTGTCATGGTCGGGTCACTACCTGTTGTCTTTTTCCCTGTTAATCACTGCCGCCCCTCGCGGCGACCACCAGCCCCTTGTTTGGGCCTGCCCCCGGAGGCTTCTGGACCCTTCTCGTTCCTTGAAGTGTTTGGGGAGCTTCCTGGTGGCCGAGGCAATAGCTGACTGATGGTTTGAGTCAGCCTCTTCTGCCGTCGACCAAATTGCCCCCAAGCGCCTCCTCCGCAGCAGAGCTCGTCCTTTGCCGTGGTTCATGGCGGAGTTATGAGCAATGAAGCATGAGCGGAGGAGGCTGGAGAGCAGCTGGAGACAAAGCCGGGCGGTCGATAATAAGACTGCGGTTGTTATCCAGACTAGGCACTACTCGCGAGCGATCAGGGAGGCCAAAAGATCATACTACTCCCTGAGAATTGATGAGGCCTCAAACCGCCAGGCGGAACTTTTCCGCGTGGTTCGAGACCTCACCATTCCTAGTCTGGCTAGGCCTCCTCCTACTGATTTCAGTAGTGAGAACTTTGCAGTCTTCTTTAGATCAAAAATAGAGGCCATCTAGGCCAGCTTCGAATCCGGTTGCACTAGCCCTGCCTCACCACCCCCAGTTGCCTCACCCCCCCACTCTCCTCGTCTGGTTCAGTTTGGGCCTGTTTCTTCATCTGAGGCCTCCAGGGCGATCGCCCATTGCCGACCCGCGTCCACCCCCTTCGATCCTTGCCCATCTTGGCTTATAAAATCTGCCAGAGGGAGCATGCCCGAGTGCCCTTCTGTCATCGCCACCGCCTCCTTCACCAAGGGTTTTTTTCCATCCCGCTTGAAGGAGACGGTGGTTAAGCCCATCCTGAAAAAAACGGGCCTGGCATCGCACTAATTGGCCAACTACCATCTGATTGCCAATGTTCCCTTCATGGGCAAGGTCATCGAGAGGGTGGCCGCAGTTCGGATACAGTCATTCTTGGAGGAACAGCGGTGCCTTGATCCTTGCTAGTCTGGTTTCAGGCCTGGCCAGGGGACTGAAACAGCTCTGGTTGCACTGCAAGATGACCTAATCCAGGCGGCTGACAGGGGTTGCTCTGCCCTGTTGGTCCTCCTGGATTTGTCAGCGGCCTTCGATACTGTCGACCACGGTATCTTACTGGACCGGCTCTCTGAGGTAGGTATCAGAGGCACTGTTTGCAGTTGGCTCCGGTCCTTCCTGGAGGGCCGGCTCCGGTTTGTGCAGCATGGGGGAGAGTTGTCGGCCCCATGGACACTCCCTTGTGGGGTTCCGCAGGGCTCGCCTTTCTCCCCCATGCTGTTTAACATCTATGTAAGGCTGCTGGCTGGGGTCATTCGGAGATTTGGAGTCTGCTGTCACCAGTACGCTGATGACACGCAGCTCTATCTCTCCTTCTCCACCTCTGCAGTGGAAGCTGTCTGGATCCTCGACCAGTGCCTGGAGGCTGTCATGGCCTGGACCAGGGCCAACAGGCTCAGGCTCAATCCTGAGAAGACCGAGGTGATGTTCTTTGGGAGTTCGTCATCTGGCTACGGTGGCCCTCTCCCCAACATGGAGGGAGTTTCTCTCCAGCTGGCAGATAGGGTGAGGAATCTGGGTGTGGTCCTGGATCCAGCACTATCTCAGGATGACCAGGTGGCTGCTGTGACCCGGACCGTGTTTTATCATCTACGACAGATTGCCCAGATCTGCCCGTACCTAGTTGGCGACTCCCTAGGAACAGTGGTACAGGCACTGGTAATCCCGAGGCTGGACTATTGCAACGCTCTCTACATGGGGTTGCCCTTGACCGTCCTCCGGCGATTACAGTGGGTCCAAAACACGGCGGCCAGACTGGTGGTGTGTGTGTGTCGCTTTGACCGCATTACCCCAGTCTTGGCCCAGCTGCATTGGTTGCCCATTGCGCTCTGGATCAGATTCAAGGTCTTGGTTTTAGTTTATAAAACCCTCCATGGCTTGGGCCCAGACTACCTGGCAGAATGGATCGCCCTGCGATCAACCTCGGCCCAACCAGTTCGGCAGTCACGAGCGCACTCGCTTCGGGTTGCCACCCCCCGAGAAGCCAGACGAACTTCCACCCATAATTGGGCTTTCTCGGTGGCTGCCCCCTCATTGTGGAACAGCCTCCCCAGCAAAGTGCACTCTGCAGAGTCCCTGCTGGCCTTCCGCAGAGCGGTGAAGACCATCTTATTCCGCAAGGCCTTTGGTGACCCAGTTTAATAGTTGCTTTTTTCCCGCTGTCTGATGAAGGCTCTCCCCACAGCCTGATGCCTCTAAATGAGATTGGTTTTATAAGGGTGCCATATGGCTTTATCTATTGTTTGTCTCTGAGTGTTTGTAATACTGTTTGCTGCTTTGTTTGTAATATTGTAATATTGATTGTTATTGATTTGTTCAGCCCGTAAGCCGCCCAGAGTTCCCTTGGGAAGATGGGCAGGGTATAAATTCAATAATAAATAAATAAATAAATAAATAAATAAATAAATAAATAAATAAATAAATAAATAAATAAATAGAGTTGGAAGAGACCTCAAGGGCCATCTAGTCCAACCCCTTGCCATACAGGAAGCCCCATCACAGTATTTCCGACAGATGGCCATCCAGCCTCTGCTTAAAAACCTCCACAGAAGGAGACTCCACCACCCTTTGTGGCAGCATATTCCACTGCTGAATAGCTCTAACTGTCATGAAGTTCTTCCTAATGTTTATATTGAATCTCTTTTCCTGTAGTTTGAGACCATTGCCCCAAGTCCTAGTCTCTGAAGCCATAGAAAACAAACTTGTCCCCTCTTCAATATGACATCCTTTCAAATATTTAAACATAGCTATCATATCCCCCCCAGCCTTCTTTTTGAAAGGCTAAACATTCCCAGTTCCCTAAGCCGTTCCTCATAAGACATTTCCTCCAGACCCTCAACCATCCCGGTCGCCCTCCTCTGCACCCGTTTGAGGTTGTCAACATCCTTTTTAAACTGAGGTGCACAGACCTGGAAACAGTGCTCCAGGTGGGGTCTGACCAATAGTCCAATATGGTTTCTGCTCCATTTCAGAGATTTCCCCAGCACCCCAGACGTGGCTGTCCTGGTGAAGGCAGGGCGCCACTGGCTTCCTCTACGCACATCACATTCAAGAACACTTGGCTAGAGGTTCAACGTGGACCACATCACAACATCTGGAGACAGAGCCTTCTGCCATTTACAAATTGGCTTTTCAGAGAAGTGCTTTTTTCTGTGCTGAATCTTTGGCCGTGCAGTTTTATTTCTACCCATTCAACTTTTTCTGCCAGTTTAGAGAGCCCCAAGATGGTGCCATGTTTTATTCCCATGGAAGAATTACTCCAGAGTTACATTTCAGCACCCACTCTGCCACTTTTTCTTGAGTCAGTTTGAATATTGTCTTCAGACTTTTACTGAAACGTTAAAAAATACACACACTATTAATAGAAAATGTATCCTCCTGCTGATCGCTGCTCCTGACTCCTGTTCCCTTTCATCTCTTACATTCTGTATCTTTAAAGGTACGTACTAAATAATTCACACTTGTGGGTTACATTCAGACTGATTTGTTTATTCTGGTAATATATTTAAGACATGAAGAATTGCAGGATCAAGATTATTTGCAAAGGGAAAAGCATTACACACACACTTATGAAGGGCTTGTTGGGGAAACAAGGCTGACTAAGGGAAACAGGTGTGAAGTCTAGGTATGGTTACATCTCCATGAGGGGAAAAACTGGCATGGGGCAATGGTGTCCCCATAAAGACCAACTGTGAGTTAAGAGAAAGGCAGACAAACAGGAGGATCTGTTAGTTTATCTTTTGCTTTTCTGCAGAATGGCACTGGCATTCTTTGCTTTCCCCAGTTTCATACTGGGATACGAGACTGTCGCACGCACATTCCTGCAAACAAATTCATGAGTTCTTACATTTATTCTATATTACTGAACTTTGGGCACTTTGGATTACAACCCTCACAGCCCTTTATCAATACAGACCGGGGAATCTGGGCATTGTGGTTGAAAACATCCGGAGTACCAAGGGGTAGCCACCCCTGCCACAAAACATACCCACTCTGATGCACTTTCAAAAACACAGCTTTAGAAGAGGTAGCTCTGTCAATCTCTGCAAGCATATCCAGCAAAAACAGAAGGAAAAAGAAAGGACAAAAAAATAAAAACCCTGAAAAGTACTAATTGACATATTTCAGGCTGAGCTTTTGTCGACCTTCTTAACCCATGTCTTCAGGCCCGACCCACTAGAATGTCGCAGGTAGAGATGGGCACGACTCAGAAAAAAATTTTCGTTTTCGTTTTCGTTTTCGGCTAGGGTCTGTTTTGTTTTGTTTCGTTTCCGTTTTTGTGAGCTAATTTCAAATTTTTTTGTTTTCGTTTCGTTACGTAACAAAAACGAAAAACGAAAATGAAAACGAAAAATTTTTCGTTTCTCCCCATTTAGCTCCATTATGTGTTTTTCCAGTAACGAAAAATGAAAATTGGCTGAAAATTAGTCGTTTCGTTTCCGTTTTCGGTCCATTTTGAACAATTTTTCATTTTCGTTTCGTTACATAACGAAAATGAAAAAACGAAAATGAAAACGAAAATACCGCTAAGTCGTGCCCATCTCTAGTCGCAGGTGCTCTCACTCCGAGTGGCCACACGCAACCGCGCCTTCTCTGTGGTTGTCCCCTCGCTCTGGAACCAACTTCCCAGTGAGTTGCGCCTTGCACAGTCCCTGCCTGCCTTCAAAAAAGCACTTAAGACCATGCTTTATCAGGAGGCATTTGGCAACCATTAATTAATTTAACTTTTTTTTCCTTTGACACCTCTTGCCGCTGATTCTCCCTTATTATTGCGTTGTCTTCTTCTGGTGTTTTATTGCTCTTTTAACCTTATTGTTAACCACCCAGAGTTCCCTCGGAAGATGGGTGGTATAAATAAATAAATAAATAAATAAATAAATAAATAAATAAATAAATA
>JAHTLZ010003171.1:0-12445 GCA_023846285.1 Phrynocephalus versicolor | reverse complement strand
CGTGAGGGGAGGGAGAAAAAACAGGAAGAAAAGAACGTGGCTCACCTCCGTTCTGCCTCTCGCTCTTGTGGCTCACCTCCGTTCTTGCCGCGGCAACATTCCAGTCTCTTAAGTAGCTCTTAAAGGGGCGGGAGCCAAAACAACAACAAACAGAAGCGAGGAGAGCCCCGCACTCACTATCGTTGCACCGCATCAAGGAATTTTCACCTCCAGAGAGCAGGTACTTGAAAGGTGCGCTGGGATGCGCTAAAGTGGGCGTGGTCGCACTTAATTTCCTGTAAACTCCGGAGCTGGTGGGGAAACATTTTTAAGCTCCGGAGCTGGGAGCCATTTGCCCCGGAGTTTAGGGGTCGTGTATAAACGCCCTCAATTTGCTTCCATGAGCCCAAAAGCGGTCCCTTCCCTTCCAGGCCCAGTTGCGAATGAAAGCCCCGGCTTACCTGCTGCTGTTCCCAACTTTTCGGTCCTTGATGGCTCTTCAGGAACTCCTCGGCCAGGGCCACCGCCTGGGCACAGGTGTCAGCCCCTCGTTCCCGGACGCAGCTCTGGATCTCCGCCGGCAAAATGGTCAGGAACTGCTCCAGGATCACCAGCTCCAGGATCTGCTCCTTGGTGTGCCTCTCGGGCTCCAGCCACTGCCGGCAAAGGGCTCGGAGGTGGAAGCAAACCTCCCGGGGTCCTTCGGCCTCCAGGTAGCAGAACTGGCGGAAGCGTCGGCGCTGGAACTCTGCGCCGGCGGGGTCCGGCTTGGAGGCCTCGGCTTTTAGTTTCCCACCGTCTCCCCTGCCACGCGTGTCCGAGACGTGAGAGGGCGGCGGCATTTCTCCCGCCACCGGCCGGGCCGCCCACTCGCTTTGGGGCCAAATCCAGGCGTGAGGAGGGGCCTCCAAGGGCCCCAGAAAAGGCTTCTCTTCCCAGGGTGTGGGCATGAGGAGTTGTGGATTGCCCCACCCCGGAGGTGGAGGCTGGGTGGCCTTCAGGAACTCATGCAGAGACCCTTCCCAACCCAGAGGGATCGCCTCTCCTGGTTCTTGTTTCACCTGCTGAGGGGCTGCCCAGGGCCCAAGGTCCTTCCGCATCCCAACCTGGAGGGCCTTCCCAGGTCTTCCGGCGTCTTTGCTGGGTTTAAGCCCCCCGGAGTGCTCTACCCTTCCAGGGGCTCCGGGCTCCAGCAGCGCCTGGAAGTGAAGGCCTAGGGACGCTGTGGCCGCACTCCCCATGGCTGCCATGTTCTCTCAACCTGGAAAGAGGAAAAACAAAACCAGTGTTTGTGTTGTTCAGCCCCTGGGCTGCAGAGCTTCCTGGCTTCTCTGCCTCTGACTGAGGGTAGCCGACGCCCGTGAGGGCGGAACTTTTTAGAGACCGAGTGCCCAAACTGTGATTCAAAACTCGCTTATTTTTTTATTTTATTTTTTTGCCAAGTGCCAATACGGCAATCTAACCTGAATACAGTCGTACTCGAGGTTACAAACACTTCGGGTTACAAACGCTTTGGGTGCTGTCCTTTGGGAAAGCGAGAATCGAAGAACTGACAAAAGAAAATATTTTTTCACCCAGCGCGTTGTAAGTCTAGGGAACTCCCTGCCACAGGAGGTGGTGATGGCATCTGGCCTGGATGCCTTCAAAAAGGGATTGGACAGATTCCTGGAGGAAAAGTCCATCCCAGGTTACAAAACATGATGGAGATGTGTAATCTCCAGGCTTAAAACCAGGGTACTTCAAGGGCCAGATGCAGGGGAGTGGTATCAGGAGACAGAGATCTAGTCTCATGCGCTCCCAGACGCATCTGGTGGGGCCGCTGTGAGATACAGGAAGCTGGACTAGATGGGCCTTTGGCCTGATCCAGTAGGGCTCTTCTTATGAAGAGCAGGTTTTTGAATTTCCCACAGCCACAGCAGCCTCACTGCCTCCCCTTCAACTGGCTCTCTTCACAGAGCCATTTTGGCTCGTGGGTTCCTTCGTAGCCCCAATTTAACTCTGTAACCACGCTGCTGTTGGGATACCCAGAACAGTGTGGCTGAAGACTGGGGCTACGAACCAGCCCACAAGCCACTGCCTCCCCTTCGCCCGGCTCTCTGCACAGTGGTGTGCTCCAAGCAGAGGGTGAAAGTGCAGTGGCTGTGAAGAGGCAATGCCGCGTGCCCACAGAAAAGGCTTTGTGTGCCACCTCGGGCAACCATGCCATAGAATCATAGAGTTGGAAGAGACCTCAAGGGTCATCCAGTCCAACCCCCTGCCATGCAGGAAACCCCATCACAATATTTCTGACAGATGGCCATCCAGCCTCTGCTTCAAAAACTCCAAAGAAGGAGACCACCACCCTCTGTGGCAGCATATTCCCCTGCCGAACAGCTCTAACTGTCATGAACTTCCTAATGTTCAAATGGAATCTCTTTTCCTATAGTTTGAGACCATTGCCCCGAGTCCTAGTCTCTGAAGCCATGGAGAACAAACCTTTTCCCTCTTCAATATGACATCCTTTCAAATATTGAAACATAGCTATCATATCCCCTCTCAGTCTTCTTTTTGATAGGCTAAACATTCCCAGTTCCCTAAGCCGTTCCTCATAAGACATTTCCTCCAGACCCTCAACCATCCCGGTCGTCCTCCTCTGCACCCGCTTGTAGTTGTCAACATCCTTTTTAAATTGAGGCGCACAGAACTGGACACAGGACTCCAGGTGGGGTCTGACCAGAGCAGAATAGAGTGGGACTATCACTTCCCTTGATCTAGACACTATGGTTCTGTTGATGCAACCAAGAATCGCATTAGCTTTCCTGGCCACCGCATACCGAAAAAAACAGAGACTCATGGTGACAGCTGTCTCAACCTTCCTCGTTCTCCCACATCTCAGGTGGACTGAGCAGAAGGAACCCCTCCAAAGGTTGCTTGCTGGCCTCCACGGCCCAGCATTCCTTGGCTCACTGGTTAGGGCGGTGAAGGCGCCTGGGAGATAACCCAGCTTCCAGCCTTCCTTAATCTGTCATTTCCTTCTATGTGTCAATTCATTGTTTTCAGCCATCATTGACATTAGGATTTTGGGGGGTGGGGGTGGAGGGGAAATCCGTGCCAGCTGGAGCTGGAGAAGAGTTTTCCAGGCACCCTGGCCCACAAGAGAGACAAGCAAAGAGGCCCTCAAAATCAAATCTACTTTATCTGGAGACCAAAAAAAAAAAATGTTGAAACCGGGCCTGTCCTATTTTTGGCACATAATGAGAAAGCAGGGTTCTCTGGAAAAGACCATGATGTTGGGAAAGAGAGAAGGCAGCAGGAAATGAGGAAGGCGTGAGTCTGACTCCCTAAAGGAAGCCACAGGCTTGAGAAAAATAAAACCCTAACCTGCACATTCTTGGCTGGTGCAAGGGAGACCTCTATTCCACTCTCCTTCATCTGCTTTGGAGACTGCCTGAGATGGAACATTCCAGACAATTGCCCATATTCCAGAAGGGGGAGGGAGGGAGAGATACCATTAGCTCACTTGTGATCATGTGACCTACTCCAGTGCCTATATATCAAGACATTGCTTGTTGATCAAGGCAAAATTTAGGAAAAATGTTTGCTTTTCTTGCAAAATACTCTTAAATTAAGTTCCTCTTAAATCAAGGTACAGTGGTACCCCGACTTAAGAACAGCTCAACGTAAGAGCAATTTGACTTAAGAGTGGAAAACTATTGGCATTTTAACTGCCGCCTTACAAATTTTAGATATGGTCTGCTTGGCTTACATTTTTTTTCATTTTTTGGATTTTTTAACTTGTTTTTTCCCCCCAATTATTTAGTTAAGTACCCCAACTTAAGAGTAATTCAATTTAAGAGCATGCATTCCAAACAGATTAAATTTGTAAGTTGAGGTACCACTATATTACTGTATATTCATTTGCAACTAGTATTGTATCTTATGGAGTCCTTTTGCTGTTTATCTATATTACTGTTCTCTGTGGGATACAAAAAACAAACAAACTAGGAAGTATCACCCCCTGGGAGCAGCTGCAGTCAAGCACCTTGAAAACTCCGTTAGGGACACTTGAAGTCTGTTATGAGTCCTGACTTGACAATACATACAACAAAAGACGTTCCAGCCTTGCTGTTCAGCCTTATTACACTATAATGTAAATAAGACTGCAGTTATATCATTTCCAAGGGACACCAGACTTTGGGAAGCTCTGCTAAGGAAGAAAAGGCAGGGGATGACAGCTTTGTTTTGCTTTGCTTTTGCATGGCCCTTGAGGTCTCTTCGAACTCTACGAATCAATCAATTAATCAATCAATCAATCAATCAATTTAGCTGTCTATCTATCCCCCGCCCATCTGGCCCTACTGCCTTTGCGCTCTACCTCTTGAACTTCTGCCTGCCCTGCTTCAAGACCACCGGATCTTCATTCAGGTGCCCAGGTGCAAATGTGAGCAAGGGACGGATGATGATGATGATGATGATGATGATGATGATGATGATGATGATGATCTGAGCTTCCCCTCTGATGCTCCTCCCTTTCTCTCCCCTCTCCACCAGCTCTACCCCTTTGCAGACCCCACCGTCCCCCTCGAGGGAAGCCTCTCCCCCACCCATTCATTCCCTTTTGGGATTCATCCCCCTGGGAGTGGAGGGGGGGGAGAACCCCCTCTTTCCAGCTTACCTCCGGCTAGGCAGCTTCCTCCACGTGGGAGGGGAATGGGAGGGTGACCGGAAGAAAAGAGCCCCCCCCCCTCTATTTACATCCCTTCCTCCACTCTTTCAGTGCCTCCCCTCCACCCACCCACCCAAGCACACAACACTGCCCTGTTGCCTTTCTAGGCGTTGCATCTCGCTGCCTCTTTAACTCTTTCCGCTCCTGGGCCGAAATAAAGAGGGAAATATAAATTTGGAAATATGGGGAAGAATCAAGCCGTTTGAGTCCACTTCGTCTTACAGGGGAGCGCCAATCCAAGCCTTCTGCTACGTTTGAAGAAGTGTCTTTAAAAAAAGAAACAGAAATAATTATTTCCCCTTTCTATTTTTTTCCCATCATGCAGAGACAAGATTAATATGACGATTTTGAATTACTTTTTAATTATATGAACATGCAGTATATTGACAGCCGTTCGGGTTTTGTCATCCTGAAGGTGGCATGCCGAAAGCTGGATCTTTTATTGTGTATTAAATGCATTTTAAGCTTTTTTACTTGAAAGCTAAACTCGTGGGGGTTTTTTTGGTAGTTTTTTCCATCTGTTGACAGGTTGATTTACCTCTGCTTTACTTTATGATCATCATCACCTTCTTCTTCTTCTTCTTCTTCTTCTTCTTCTTCTTCTCTGACTTTCTGAAAGTTCTTTCAACACAAGGCAACGTGTGGAGATTTCTAAGCAGGTCCTTTAACCGTATTTTAACCACCCTCAGCATCTCCACCAGCCTCCTTCCTTGTCCTGAAACGTTCACTTTTGTCATCCCTATTTTATTATTTTAAACGAGATCATTTTAGAAGAATCCATATTATATCCATATTGATCAATTATTGCTATAAATTAATCATATTAATCATATTGCTATTAATGGCATTCACCTACTAACGATCTTATTTACGGTTCATTACTTTTGCAATATCATTTTAATAGGGCTCTCAAGGTATTTTAAGGAGTGGTTTCAGCAATTCCACAGTGAGTTTCCACTGGGGAGCTCAGGATTCAAACCCAAATCTATCGGGTCCTAGTCTATTACTGTATCCACAATGGGTACCTATAAACATTATTATCCAGCTATGAACATTGCTGATATTAATAACTTAAAGAGATTATCTATCTTGCCAACAAGACAGGACAACACAGATTAAGTTGGTCTTTGGATCCCGATTTAAATGCATGCAACGCTAGACTGGCCACTCTATAAATCACTGTTGGTGACCCTATGGCACGGGTGCCAAAGGTGGCACTCAGAGCCCGTTCTGTGGGCACCTGACATCACCCCTTCACAGCCACCTGTATTTCAGGTTAAATTGTTGTATTGGCACTTTGCGAAAAATTAGTGGGCTTTGAATCACAATTTGGGCACTCGGTCTCTAAAGGGTTCGCCATCACTGCTATAAATCCTAGCATCCTAGACCCTTACCCTTGCTGGCAAGTTAGGGCCCCAAAAAGGAACTGTAATTAACATTACTGTCTCAAGTGTTGGGTCATACAAACATACAGCTGAGAGAGAGAGAGAGAGTAAAAATGATTGAGTTGTTTAATTTACACGTTAGAACTTATGTACCCAAATCACCTTCTATCTGGTGTTTCCAATGGCCGTTAAGTGGGCTAATTGATAGATAGATAGAAAAATAATAAAAAGCAGTTGTTATTCTGTCTTCTGTCAGGATTCTGCTTGGCATGTTGATCTGACAAGTTGTACTCTGAGCAGAACACAATAAGAAACCACCATTTTAGATATGGTCTGCTCAACTTACTTTTTTTTTTCATTTTTTAAACTTATTTTTTCAATTTGTTAGATAGGTACCCCGACTTAATAGTAGTTTGACTTAAGAGCATGCATTCGGAATGGATTAAATTCGTTAAGTCGAGGTACCACTGTACAAGTTTAAGAGTCTGATGCAAAATTCATCCTGCCTGTTCACAAGTTTGGAAGTGCTGTGTGTTAGGTCTTGTGTTAGGAGCCAGAGTTTGAGAGTTCAATTTTCCAATGGTACTTCTTTGACAGGGGCTGGAGTGGATGATCCATGAGATCCCTTCCAGCTCTGGAAATTAGATAAACAAAATGGAGGGAAAGCGGGATGGCAATGTGACTGAAGAAATAACATAATGCATTCCTATTGAGATATCCAGAGTAATGTCTAGTCAGCTTATGTGAAACCAATTCCGGATGGTACTGCTTAGGCAAATGTAGGAAGAAACCCTGCTTTTAATTACCGTAAATGGTCTGGAATTCTCACTCGGCCAACAAAGTCTTGAAGGCCCATGATAGCTGTTGTGAGCATTTTGGGGGGCTGTTTGGCAGTGTTCTGGAAGTTTTTCTTCCCGACGTTTTGTGGTCAGCATGTTCAGAGGGCAAAGAGCTCAGGGAACAAGGAGTTCTCAAACACAGAGGATTGTCGTCACTCCTGATTGCAGTGAAAATTCTTAATTCCTCCACATCACAATACAATACAGTGGTACCTTGTATAAAGGAATTAATTCGTTCCAAATGAAATTCTGTTAAGCAAATTTTCCTTTATACAAATTTCCCATAGGAATGCATTGAAAACGGAATAATCCCTAATCGCGATCATTTTTATGTTGTACAGATTCACCCCATAGATGATTCTGTTAAGCAAATTTCCCCTATTTCCAGAATTTTTTATGTTGTACAGATTTTATGTTATATAAACCGTTTGTTATACAAGGATCCACTGTAAAGGCAAAGGTCCCCCCCCCCACATGCATGCACGCATGGAACACTGTTTACCTTCCTGCTTTTTACCACGGGACCAATTTATCTACTTCAGTGGTGGAGAACCTTTGGTACTCCAGATGTTTTGGACCACAACTCCCAGAATTCCAAGCCTGTATTGCCATGACAAAGGACTCTGGAAGTTGTCATCCAAAACATCTGGAGTGCCAAAGGTTCACCACCACTGATCTACTTGTATTTTCATGCTTTCTAACTGCTAGGTTGGTAGGAGCTGGGGTTAACAGTGGGAGCTCCCTTCACAGCCTGGCACCCAGGATTTGAACCTCTGAGCTGCCCACTTTGTGGCCAACAGTTTTCAGTGCTCTAGCCCACAGAGCCACCACACCCTCTCCCTGCCCCTTTTTCCTCTTGCCACCCCCTTCTCCCCTCTTATCTATGGCAGTGGTTCTCAACTGGTGGGTCTCCACATGTTACTGGACTGCAACTCCCAGAAGCCTCCACCACTTCCTGTGCTGGAAGGGGTTTGTGGGAGTTGCAGTCCAGAACATCTGGGGACCTACAGGTTGAGAACCACTGAATTCTGTGGCATTCTATGCACTTTCTGGGATCCCTCTGCAACCCCCCTTGCACTTTGCAGTCAAGCAGATGTTCGGAATCCCTTCTAGCAAAGCATTCCAACTTTGGAGCCCCCCTAAATGTTCTTGGACTGCAACTCCCAGCAAACTCTGGTCAGCCGAGTTTGGAAGGCTTCTGGGAGTTGTAGTCCAAGGAACATCTGGGGGTACCCAAGGTTAGGTCCTAGAAAAGGGTGGGAGATACCAATGCCTCCCAAAGCGTGGGGGGGGGGAGGAGGAGACTGCCCTGATTGATGGGACCCTTCCCGCCCTTCGCGTTTAATCTCCTCCCCCCCTTTTCCTCCTGAGACTTCCCAGTGTGCCTGTCAATCATCAAGCGCCTTGGAAGCGCAGGGAAAAGGGGGCGGCGCCAAGCCAGAAGCTGATAGGTGCGTTTTGTTCCAGAGGCGGAGCGAGAAGCGGAGGTTACACCTGCCGTCCCTGGGCAGGCCCGTCTAGGAACTCAGACTCCCTCGTTTTAACCCTGAGAAAGATACTGACCGGCTTTCCCTTGTTGGACTCTATAAACAGAAGGCGGGGGAGAGGCACTGAAGGGCTGGCTGCAAGCCTTCTGGGGTTCATCCCGATAGATCTCCATAGAGAGGTAGTCTGTGGGACCTCTCTGAGAACGCTGTGCAAAGGCATGCAATAAAATAAAATAAAATAAACATAATTAAAAGAGGGAATGCCTGCTCTGTGCTTGGCACTCTAGGCCAGCTGACTAAATAAAGGTGTTTTCTAGTAAAGTGATTTTAACCAGTATAATAAATAACATAATAATAATAATAATAAAATTAAAAATAAATAAAATAAAATAAAAAATAAATAAAAAATCAAGAATCCTTAAAAATCACAGGCATCTAATATTTATTCCCTCCAATTATTCATATTATGTTCAGTGGGGGCTTCCACGCTGGGTCTCTTTCTTCATTTGCACCAGGAGCATGGGTTTCCTCCTGAGTTCGGGATCGTGGAAACTCAGCAGCCCATGTCTCTGCTACTGATCAATCTGCTCGAGAGAAAGGATCGGAGCAGGAAGGAAATAATTAGGGCAGATTCTGCCAGTCAACACCCAGGGGTTAAAAATAAATGAAGGCAGCAGTGAAGGAATTGGGAAAGTGCCATTGGAGTTCGAGACGGAGACCGAAACCCTTCCCGCTGCGGGTTGTGGCAAATCAGGGTTCGATTCCCCTCTCCCCCCACAAGATCCAGGCGCCAGGAGCTTCTGGGCGGCTCTCTTTCCTCCTCCCAGCACCAAAGCCGTCGAAAGGAAGGCGCTACCCCTTCCTGCAAGGGAGGGCAACAAACCCTCACCCCACACATACACCATCCGATCTTTATGCTTCCTAAATTAGGTTACAGGCGATACCTTTATAGGCCACTATTAAAAATTAATAAAAGAACGTTGCAAGCTTTTGAGTGTAAATCACCCTTCAAAGCAGGTCCCAGAAGTTCAGACATGGTGAAAGATGTGCTTTACCAGGAGGTTACACAGTGGTACCTTGTATAAAGGAATTAATTCGTTCCAAATGAAGTTATGTTAAGCAAATTTTCCTTTATACAAATTCCTATAGGAATGCATTGAAAACGGAGTAATCCTGTTTTTATGTTGTACGGATTTTCCCCATAGGCGATTATGTTAAGCAAATTTCCCCTATCTCCAGAATTTTTTATGTTGTACAAATTTTATGTCATACAAGCTGTTTGTTATACAAGGGTCGACTGTACTTTTAAAGTCCTTGGTTATGGAATGGAATGGAATGGAATTTATTGTCATTGTATAAATACAATGAGATTAAAAGTGCCATCCAGTCAGCTCATTCACATACCCCAATATAAAAATCCAAGACATAAAATCTACCATTTAAGAACAGACCATCTATACACATACTCCTACATTCACATGCAGAATATCACACTTATTTAAAACTGACATAAAAACCAAACATACACACTCAGCCCTACACTCTTTCACCTGACAGCATTCATACTCAATCTATAAAAACTATGATTTAAAAAAACAACAGCCATACACAATCCCCCATACAATATATATGTTCCACATTCAATACTGATATTACCCGTCAACTTAATTTTTAACAGAGAGCCTTTTCACACGACCCCTAAGATCCGCTGGCCACTTAAATTCGGACCAGAGATCTTGGGGGCTTGTCGCTGTTCCTGTGTTCCCACCCCCTCCACATTCCTGGCTGCTGGCTGCCTGAGGGGAGTGGGGGGGGGGAAGGAAGAAAAGAATGCCTCACCTCCATTCTGCTGTCTCGCTCTTGCACACACACACCCAGCATTCCATTCTCTTAAGTAGCTCTTAAAGGCGCGGGGGGTCAAAAAACAACAAACAGAAGCGAGGAGAGCCCGGCACTCTTAAGTTATATCTGCATCAGGAATTCTTCAGCCCTGGAGAGCAGGTACTTGAAAAGTGAGCTGGGACACGCTTAGGTGGGCGTGGTCGCACTTAATTTTCTGTAAACTCAGGAGCTGGTGGGGAAACAATTTTAAGCTCCGGAGCTGGGAGCCATTTGCCGTGGAGTTTAGGGGTGGTGTGAAAAGGCTCAGAATTTAGCATGGTTATTGCTATTGGGTAAAAACTATTTTTGAATCTTTCTATCCTTGTTCTAATAGATCTATACCTTCTGCCTGATGGTAACTGTAGGAATGCTCCCCTGAGAGATATTAGATATTAATATGCACAGATGTTAATGATCCAGTAAGCTTCCTGCACAGCATTCTGGGGGGCGTTATTGACTCTTTCTCCTGGACGGGAAAGCCCTGGGAGAGAGGAAATAGAGTCCCTAAGATTAAGATGCAGGAAGCAGATAACTGACTATCTTGTCCTTCCATTCTGGCCACAAGGAACAAACAGACCATTAATCATTACCCTCATGTCATGGGATGGGATAGCAAGCTGCTGGGGTATCTATCAGTTCCATCCCTTGCTAGGTGACATGTCCACGTCACAGAAAGCCCTCCCCAGGAGTCCATCAAGCCAATGACAGGCTGACACCTAGGACACCACACAATATCTGTAACTCCGCCTCTTATAGCTAATAAAGGTGTGCCTTGCAAGCCTGCTCAGAGAAGAGAAGAGCATGGCTGCCTGACACTTGAACCCAACCCCGTGTCCGTGTAGGTTATTTCCCTACAGGTAACGATACAAACAGAGAGTGTCCAGGATGAGAAATATCTCCTACAATATTCTGTGCTTTCTTAAGACAGCGGGAGCTGTGTAATTCCTCCAATGTGAGGAGTGGGCATCCTATGATCTTCTGTGCCATATTAATAACTCTCTGGAGCGATTTCCTCTGAGCCACTGTGATGATGTTCTTAAAATCCATGGCTAGATGATGTTGCAGCCAGGGCAGGAGCCTTGTTAGAGGCAAGTAGGGCAGTTGCTTTGATGGAATTATGTTTCCTAAGTTTATGTCAATGAGGAGGTCCCTGCAGAAGAGTGAAAAACTTTCCCCAGGAAGCAGGCGCTGATAAGAGAGCAGGGGACAGCCCCTGGTTGGGATTACAACTCCCAGCATCCCCCCACGCAAGGAGCAGGATTTTGGGGACTAGAGTCATTAAACGAAAAGGAATGGATCCCAGCTCAGCATTTGGGGCAGAAATCAGGCAGACTCAGCATCTAGCCCTGGGTTTTGCTCCGTTTTTTTGCGAATTTCCTAGCCCATGGTTTCCTTTAGGGAGTCAATCCATCTTGTATTTGGTCTTCCTGTTTTCCCATCATGATGGTCTCCCCTAGAGAATCCTGCCTTCTCTTGAGGTGCCCAAACAAAGGGCACTTTTACACGACCACTAAAATCCGAGGCAAAGGGCTCCCAGATCCGGAGCTTAAAAATGTTTTCCCAACAGCTCCGGACTTAAAAAATTTTAAGTATGACCATGCCTACCTAAGCACGTCCCAGCGCACTTTTCAAGTACCTGGCCTCCAGGGGGTAAAAAATCTTCCGATGCGGATTGTAAAGCTGTGAATGCCAGGCTTCCTCACCTTCTGTTTGTTTGTTTTTCCCTGCCACCCCTTTAAAAGACAGGAATCCCTATGGGCTGCTCGGGGCTGCTTCGACCCACTGGCAGACGAGGTGAGCCTGCATTTTTTTCTTCCCTTTTTTTCTCCCTCCCCTCACGCAGACAGGAACAATGGAGTGCGGATGGGTGGGAACACAGGAAGAGCGACAAACCCCCACAATCTCTGGTCTGAATTTAAGTTGCCACTGGATTTTAGAGGTCGTGTAAAAGCGCTCATAGACAAGTCTCACTTTTTACCTGTTTGCCTTCAGAAATAGTTCGGGCCTGATCTGATTGAAGGCACACACGTTTGTGGTCCACTTTCAGCAGATCTAAGTAGCCACAAAGCTCTTCTGCAGCACCACGTTTCAAAGGGATCAGCTTTTTTTAAAAAAAAAAAAACCTGTAAGTTTTCTTCACTGCCCAGCTTTCACACCCACATGCATGGC
>JAHTLZ010003170.1:0-22495 GCA_023846285.1 Phrynocephalus versicolor | reverse complement strand
CCATCTGGCCATTTGGCCACTCTTGAAATTCACCCATAAGAATTCTGGGTTGGAATTTCTCCTTGTTTGAAATTGTGCATTTATTTTCTGTGTTGAAATTCTCACAAAGAAAAAATTGCAGGACAGTACTATTCATAAAGCATTTGGCTCCTTTCTTTCTTCTGCAAAGACAAAAAGTTGCAGACCATCCCTTAGCAAAACTGTCCACTAAAAGTTTACCATGCAGTAAAACAGAGTCTCTTTCATATGATGATCCCACTCTCTATAATGGGAATGTTGATTTGAAATAGTCAGCCTCTTCCACAGAATGTATTTAGGTTCCATTTTCATTTTTTGAATTACACTGCCCCCCCCCAAAAAAACACAACCTCTTCTACTTACAGAGATAGAGGTGAAACAACAATAAATGTCCAAGCATGAGGAAAGAAGCACCTCCCAACAGCACTGTAAATATTGCTATGGCCAGGATTCCAGTTGCTGTCATCTCTACAGGAGCAATAGGAAGAAACGCCAGCCAAGTGCCATTTTTGCCAAAATCTGTTGAAGAGAAAAAATTGAGGGAGCGGCAAAAGTCATTGTATTCTTATTTCAGTTACAAGATAGAGGTGATTAACTGTTTTTCTAATAGAAATAGGAAATATTAACTGCCCAGAGCAGCCTTGCAGTTTAGAAATCTAATAAATACATAATATATTCACAATCTTAAAAATTATTTTCTATATGGCTAACTAACTTTGTTTTAGAGCCAAAAATAGTGAATTAGGAAACCATGACTGAAAATACTTTTTAAATATTACCCTTGTCTTATAGAAATGTTCAGCTTATGTTCTGTCTGTTATAATAGGATTAATTTCATGTGAATGTCAATCATATATCTCAGTGGTTCTCAACCTGTGGGTCTCCAGATGTTCCTGGACTGCAACTCCCAGAAGCCTTCACCACTCACTGTGCTGGAATGGGTTTCTGGGAGTTACAGTCCAGGAACATCTGGGGACCCACAGGTTGAGAACCACTGATATATCTAATGTTCCCCTCCCTTACTCTCTAAAATCTTGGAGCTTTTACATTTTAAATACCTATGCATAAAATAAGATGGAATTCTAGATATCTGAATGCCTATTTGCTTAATAGTTGAGTTCATTAAAATCCTCTGTGGAAGATGTGCTAATATCACATCTATAGCAATGTGAAGCATATGGTCCTAATGTTTATTCATGATTATTATTGTTCTATGTATGGAGAACTAGTTTGTTAAAAGCAATGTCAAATAGCTGTACAGTCTATTTAGAAGGAAATGCCAGGCATGGAAGGAAAGCCTAGAAGTCCTAAAAATCCCAATGTTTGTTGGGATTGGTTACACTGTGGCGAGACAACTTGATAAGTGCTCAAGCTTATCACATTGAATTCCTCCAGATAAAAGGGACCCTAAGAAGGGTAAGAGGAAATAAAGAGAGGCAGTGCCTGCAGACCATGAAGGGTATGGCAATGAACTTCTGAGGAAGCAGGAAAATGCATCAAAAGCTGTCAGTACCAGAGAAGTGTAGAAATCTGTAAATATTTGGTGTGTTGTGAGTAAAACTGCTTTTATCCCTCTGTCTCTCTATGCAAAGCTTCTCCTTGGTGATTTAGAATCAAGCACTACCACCACCCCTTTTGTGGAAGCAGCTTTTAGCAAAGAGGTGTGAATGTTGTGAAAGATAAGCACATATCTGAAGACGTGATCTTTCTCACATTTATTTTATGAATTTGTCTTTATGCCTATTGCTTTTTGTGGGCTGGTAGAAAAAACTCTTGAGGAAACTGCTTTTTGTTTTGTGCTTTCTATATGTGGTGGATTCAAAGCAGTTTAAGGTCAGTGTTGGGAAAGCTGTTTTTCAAATGAATGTTTATTTAACCTTGAATTGACTCCATGTTTTGAAAATAACTGCTGAAGAATCTCTGTTCCTTGCATCTTCCTTTTTACAGTCCTGTCACTTCCCTCTATACTCCTCTCTTTTGGAAACTGAGTGGCAGAAACTACAATTACAAGCAATATTAACTCTTTGCTGTGAGCTACAAGAACACAATGAATTGGGAAAAACCTATCAGAAGAAGAGTTTGCCAATATAATCCTATTCAGATTACAAAAAAATAGTCATTTATACATCACAGATGGACCCACCCTCTGAAGATACAGCGATTTTTAACCCTGATAAGGATACAGAGGCAGAACAGAGAGCTGATTTTACTCTACAGATAACTACAGCAAGAATTCTGCAGGATGAACTTGTAAAAAAACCTGAAATTAGTCTTGATCAGGAGATAGAGCCAGAACAGAGAGCTGATTTTAATCTGCAGACAAATACAACAAGATTGGTGCAGGATAAATCTTTGCATATGTCAAATTCACAAAGCAAGATAAACAGATCTGCTTTACTCAATATGGATGCAAAAGAGAGATGAGTTTGGGACTCTTTCAGCAGCAGAGCAACTATCAAGATCGCTATCAAGATAAAAGAGCAATTTATGAAAATAACGGACTTGGCAGGAAAAGAGAAAATACAGAAAGAATTTCTGGCTTAGTGAATTGTTTACATTAAAAAACTTATTTTCTGTATTTGATTGTCTAAAGTAACTAGTTGATTGGTATGATATGGGAAATGGGAAATGGAAATATGAAGACCAACCTGAAATATAAATAAATGTTAATTTTTTAGATCCTTAAAGGAATAGTGGTAGTTAAGTAGAGATAAGAACTTTTATGCATAAAGTGAAACTTGTAGACCAGGAGGTAACTCTTTTATAACAGCCCATAAAGTACTAACTTGAATTAGAGATGGCATTTGAAATTAGGTACTCTTTGGAAGAATAGGCACTGTGGATGACATTTAGAATATACTGTACATAGGTAGCTAAAATGTAACCTACGTTGTTTAGTATTGAAGAACTAACATCAAGATTGAATATACTGTTGAGATTAGACAGGCTATAGAAAATAGATATAAGTAAAGATAGATAGAATATGGATGAGAGAGTAAGGAAACTAAGTATGAAAGTATGTTCCTTTAAGTTGGGAAAGGAGATATGAATTTAACTGGGCTGAAATGTTGAGAAAAATTGTGATTGAATGACAGGAGACAAGCAACATATTTGTTTTATTTGGCTTAGTATAGAAAATAAATAAAACTTTTTAAAATCTCAATATTTGTTTATAAATCAATGCTCTAAGTAATGAATACCATTGATTCAATGAATTAAACTTTTCACTTTTAAATATTATCAGTAATGAATAGTTGTAAATCCCTCAGATTTAAATTTTAAAAATCCATTTTCAGTCTAGTTCTGATAGATTTTGCACACATTAATTCTGATTTTACCTAAATCTATTCAACTCTGTATTATCCCAATTATGAACCCCTTACCTAAACTTTCTATTTAAGTAATTACAATCTTTCTTTTGAGCAAACACCTCAAAATACTAGTAGGAAACATAGGTGTAAAAAGTTATTTTAAACTAATTAAAATACTTTCAAACTGAGGAGAGGTCCGGAGTTGTGCTGGATCAACAAAAAACTGGATGAAGACATAGAGGATCACCACTATCATTAGGAAGCTCCCAGCAACAGCAGACGCAACTGCGTTGAAGAAAAACCTATGCACAGAAGAAGATTCTGCTCAGCTGAGGGAGCTACGCAATTACACTGAGTAATTAGGTAGACAGCTCCTAACAGAAAGTACACAACAGTGGACTGACATGAAGGTGTCCCTTTATCTCGCTCTCTAACATTGTTCTCTTTGTAATTAAAATGCTGTGTCATTTTTCTAGAGCCTAGGGAAATTACTGTTCTAAGCTGTGAAGTTTTCCCACCTACACAGAGTAAATTTCTGCGCTAACGTGTGTAATCCACTGTAGATACCCTTGTTGTCATGGCTAGGTTTGATTGGAAGCTGTTCCATGCAGCCTCTGTCAAGCAGTTCACTACAGCAAGACACCTCTGACAATTTTCACACTTGGCTGCATGCAATTCCACCACTTGCCACAATTGTTTTCACACCAGGTTGCACAGAACCTTGACATTCTTTGGAACCTTATCAGAGGTTCTGCAAGGGAAAACTAACGTTTGGAAATGATGTAATTAACTCCAGTACTGAGTAGTGTACATATGTATGCATGTATGCACACACATGAGCACGTGCAAGCACGTGCAAACACGGACATTAAATAAGCCAAATTCCCCTGAAAGCTTGGGTATACATATCCTCCCCTATAATTAAGAAAATGGAGAAGGGAAGTTGAGCATCTGTCTTTACTGACTGGAGTGGAATACTGGAGTGCTGACTAAAGATTCTAGCACTTGTAGCCCAACAACGCAAAGTTTCCATCCTCTAATTTTAGATCCCAATTGTTCTGGATAATACTGATGTCTCTCTCTGTGTGTGGCTGAAACTAGTCCAGTTGGAAATCGATTGATGAGCATTTGCAGAGAAAATCTTAGATAGGTTGTGCGTATTTGTTTACAGGCGGTAGCATATTAATATGTTTTACCTGTCCAATTTGTGTCCGACTGCGTGCTGAGAAAACATCTTAGAATCTTAGAACCACAGAATCATAGAGTTGGAAGAGTCCTCAAGGGCCATCCCGTCCAACACCCTGCCATACAGGAACCCCCATCACAGTACCCCCGACAGATGGCTATCCAGCCTCTGTTTTAGAAACCTCCAAAGAAGGAGATTCCACCATTCTCTGTGGCAGCAAATTCCACTGCCAAACAGCTCTAACCATCAGAAGGTCTTCCAAATGTTTAAATTTAATCTCTTTTTCCTGTAGTTTGAAACCACTGACCTGAGTCCTAGTCTCTGTAGCCATTTAAAAACAACAACAGTCCCCTCTTCAATATGACGTCCTTTCAAATATTTAACATCTTGTGCTACAGATGTTTCCCAGAAGCCTGCATCTAACTATTTATAATTAAAAACACCCACCCAGCTTGCCATGAAAGAAATGATTTTCATAGCAGACTATTGGGGATGGGTGGGAAGGGTTAGCTCTCTGTCTTCACATGTCACATCTCTCCCTTGCATTGCCACTAAGCTTGCCTTTCAGAATAAAACAAAGCATGCTTTACTTTGTTGCATAAGCCAAATCAATAAACTAGAATTATGACCTGCCCATTTGTAGAATAAATGGCAGTCTTCCATACAGGGATATTATATGAGATTTTAGAGTGCTGCGCACAGCTTTTATTAACGGAACAAAGATTCAAGGGATGATTCAAATGTTGTTTGAGGAAATTGGAAGAAACATAATGTACTTGCATATATTGACTTGGATATACATCTTATAAGAATTCTTCCATAGTAAAGCTCTTTACTGCTCCTGGTCACTGGACTGGTATACTCTCTCTCAAGGTCAGATCTTCTTATACAATTGGTTAATTAAGAGTCCCATTCCGCAAAAGGTCCCATGCAACTTCAGTTAAAAATCTATTGATTACAAGTCCAATCCATGTTTTTGTATTCTGTTAACACAGAGGTTAACCACTTCTGAATACTCTATACACAGAAAACCCTAAAGAGAGTCAACATAGGTCAGAACTGACTTGGTGGCACATAATAAAATTAGCATCTTTTAACTGGACTAGTGACGGTTTCTATCCCCTTGCAGTTTGAATGACTGATTTTGCTTGCATTATTTTTCATTCAGTTTTTTACATATCAGTCTTTTGTAATTTAAAAAAATGAATAAAATGAGAATTCAATGACGTCTTCATCCAGAACAAAAACTGATGTTTTTTCAATTAACAGAAGCTATTCAGGACTAAAGATGTTTCAACTGCAGTCAATAGGAAAAAATAATGCAAACAGGAAGAGTTGTAATTAATGGCATAGGACCCCCACCCCCACTCATTACATTTTGGCCACATCATAATTGCATTTCTTTGTTTGTAAATATTCACTGTCTTATGAACACAGGATGGGAGGAAAACACTAACAAGCAAACAAGCCATCAATTATGTCGTTTGAAGGTTCCATATAAAGCTAATGAAGAAAGGACTGCAATATGAGAGTCAGGGGGAGGGCTACATGGCTACAGTCAAAGGCAGGTCCATGGGGTCAGCATATTGGGCAGTCTATTCCTCTTAGCTTGTGAAGTTAGTACACTAACTGTTTTAATTGCCCAGCCCATTATCAGCAGGCATGTACAACTAGCATACTGCTCAGTGCACCTTGATCCTAAGCATGGAAGTAGGGAGTGGATGCGTCTCCCTCGACTGCCTGGAATGGCACCTTGGCTTTAGAGACGGGGCTGATACATTAAATATTTCTTTGGCCTGCCACTGTCAGCTTACCAGTAGTTTCGGCTTCCAACACAGTTGTTAAGCCAGTTGCAATGGTGATCGAAGTTTGCAATACATTTATTACAGTTTATACAGTGCTTGGTTTTTGGACCTCTAGGAAGAAAAAAATATATTAACATGGAACAAAATTCATGTACTAAAAGAAGCCACATAAACAAATGCCATTGCATATTTGTGGTGGATAGAATCGTGTCAGAACTGCACACATAAACAAGCAATCTCATTAAGTGCTATGCACAGTCTTGCTCTTGTCCATTATGCACTCGGACATGCCTGGGGTGCACACTCCGTCACTAACTGAGGGATAACAAGTAAAATGTGGAAACATCCTGGCATGGTTGCCCTTACACACAAGATATTTCACAACAGGATTTTAACAGGTAAATGGCACAGCTCTAGTGCTAGTTTGAGGGATTGGAATTCAAGGGTATTCACTGGGAATGTGCAGACTCCAGAATGCTGGAAATTGCACCCCCCCCAGATTACACGTATTCAACAAGGTCTTGGTGAGTAACAAGCATTGGGGGGCTGTTTAATCAATAGCACCAATATTTTGGCGAAGAAGTGGCATGATGGGAGGGACTCACATGTCAGCTTCACAAAGATAGCAGTGCTGGTTCTGAATGACATGCTTGTGTTTGCTTCGGTCAAAAAAAGGCATTGGCTTAGCGTAATTCTTCTCAACCAGTATGTTTCGGTCTGCAGGATCAATAGTGACTGCCACAAGGTGAGTGATTAAATGGTGCACAAAAATGATGCCAATCGCCTGCAATATAATGGAGCTAAGGAAAACTTAAAGAAGGGGGGAAGACAAAAGATGAGCTCCTCCATACTGTTGTTATATCAGATGGGTTGCCTGACCATTGACATGGGCTGGCCCAGCTGAGTTTTTAAATGCTGATCAAATCTTTTTTTTTTCAAACTACAAATAAAGGCTACTAATTATTTGGGATTTGTTTTCAGTACTCAGAGTGAAAATCACATTTAAAAATGTTACACCCTTACCATATAGCTCTTGTAAATGGTAGTTGGACATGTGGAACACAATGTCACTGTTTTTGTCAGTCTGCCTGGTTGACAATGTGACAAAATGCTGCACTTTATTGTAGAGAAGTGTTCTATAAGAAAGACAGCTGTCCTTACCACTATCCTTTCTTGTGATGTTATGGTTTTTTTTCTTAAAAAAATTCCTAAGGGAACACGTTTGAGAAAAGAAAACCAACTGCCTTCAGTAAGCAATTGAGCTATGAAAAAGGTATCCTAAACTGGTTGTCATCTGCTATTGGCAAAACATTTAACACTTCTGCTCACATGTACAGTGGTACCTTGGATAATGAATTTAATTTGTTATGCGAGTCAATTCACTAACCAAAAAATTCATTATCCAAAATGCAGTTTCCCACTGAAATGAATGGGAAACCAATTAATCCATTTTGGAGGTCCAAAAAAGGCAAAAAGCTGGTCCCCCCCAGGCCTCTTTATAAAGTGGACTTTAAAGGCATTCAGTGCTGAACTCCCCGCCCCAGAACAACCCCCTGCAGTGCAATGCAAACATGGAGAAAATAAAGCAGCAAGACTACCCCAGCCTGTTTCTGACAAAATGCAATGGGAAAATGCAAACATACACAAACAGAAGCAGCAAGAGAAACCCAGCCCATTCTTGTCTGCAGAGCAATGGAAAAGATTGCAAACATGGAGAAAAAAAGCAGCAAGACTGCCTCCAGCCTCTTCCCGCCCAAAGTGCAATGAAAAGCAGTGAAAAGTGAAGACTTCCGGTTAGATGGCCGACTGTGCAAGACGCTAGGGGAGCTCCTCCGTGGAACCCCCAGAGCTCACAGGAGGTTTAAAGAGGATTCGCGAAGGCTACGCGACCTCCACTAACCTCAGGGAGGGGCCCTGAGGGACTGGGTACCAGCTGTTGCCTTTTGTGACTCTCTTTTCACCCCCGATCCGGAGGGATTGGGGGGGAAAGATCGAGTTGCGGCACTTCTCGACCGCTACTCCTGTGCAGCGAAGTCTCATTAGTCTTGGCAGAGAGCCATCAGCCTCCAAGGACTCTATAAATCATTTCTATCGGAGGGATAATCAACAGGCTGTTAAACGGCCACTTTGAAGATAAAGGATTACGCCCGGAAGAAACGAGAGCCTGCTTGATTGTATCGGAATCTGCTCGGACCGTGGTGGGGGAAGTAGCCGTGTCTCCCCTTCGTGAATGCAAATCGAAACCAAGCGGTAGGGGCGGAGGAGATATCCCTTCATTTGCAAAGTGAGTTTAATCTAATATTTAAACTGAACGGGAGGAATAATGGGACATGGGAAGCTTGATCGTAAAGTCTGCATTTCAGGACTGGTGTTTTGAAACCCCCCCCCCCGCTCTTTGTTTTGAGAAGAGACGGTGTGAATACTGAATAGAGGAGAGCGTGGGGGGTGGAAGGGGGAGATTTTAAAGACTTTTAAAGACTCTGGCGTTGGAAGTTACCTTCCCCCCCCTTTCTTTTTTTGACTCTACACTTCCAGAGACTTGTGAGAATTAACAGCTGAATTCCACCCTCTTTTTTCTTTTTTTTTTTTTCCTTGTGGAGGACTTAGAGGGATTTGAGTGACGGACAAGGTGGCTTGATTTTACACTTTAAAGGACTCCAACAGTGCGGGCAGGAAGCCATAACAGCTTGGGAGTTACAGCAAACTGGAGTTTTTCTTTTCTTAACCGGACTAGACTTCTAGAAGCAGTGGAAGAAATATATTTCTTTTGGATACACTAAACAACTCTTTTGGATTAGGCTGTGAAGAGCTGAAGAATTTCCTTATTTTATTTTATTTTATATTTCCCAACTCTTAATTTTTAAAGGTTTCTTGGTGGATTTTAGGTTGTTTGTTTGACTGCAGTAGAAACGAACTTAAATTCCTGCATGTTTTCCTTTGAGTTCCCTTGGCCTCAAGGACAAAAGATAGACACAACAGGAGCTCTGTGCTCTGAGACTGAGAATCTCATTCTTTAGGTTGGAGCGCCATCTGGTGGATTTAAATAATCATCGTATTGGACACTGGTTAAGAAATTCATTTCTTGTGTTAGAGCGCCATCTGGTGGATTTGGAAAATTATTGCATATAAAACTTATTTTGAACATTGTATTGAATGGGAAAGTGTTTGATTATGTAGAAAATTAGATAAAATTTGATAAATTGTTATAAATTATAATATTTGATATTTGGACAACTTAAAGTTGGAAAAAGTTAAAATGAAGTTAGAATAGACAAACTCAATATCACTGATGGCAATTGGGTAAATATTAATTAATATTAATATTAATGGAGTACTAATAGATTAATTCGATTGGTTAAAGGTTATGGTGGTTTATTGAATGAATTAATCTTAATACGTGGTTAAATTGTGTCCTATTAGAATAGAAGGGATGGCAGAGAAGAAGAAGACGACACCTTTAACACAGAGAAGAGATTCTAGACAAGAAGAGGGCAAGGAATGGGAAGGACTAATGATACATATAAGGAGAGAATTTGAAAGAAGTGAACAAAGTATGGACCAGAAGTTGTCAGAACTAAAGGAAGACATGCAGAAACAAATAAAAGAGGCAGTTGGGGAACTCTCAGCTCAAGTGAAAGATTTAGCGGTGAAAACAAAGAATATAGAAGCTAAAGTGAAGAAAGTGCAGACAGAGGTTAAACAATGCAGAGAAGAAACAGAGAAGAATAGAACAGGAGTGTCAGAAGTAGAGATTGCGCAAAGGAAAATGGCTGAGGAGCTTGCTTTTCTTGAAATGAGACAAAGGCAACAGAATCTCCGTTTCCGTCTGATCCCATGGGAGGAAGGAGAAGATATTAAGGCCAAAGTAATAACGGAATTGGCGAAATGGCTTGGATGGCAGGAACAAGAGGCAGCTGATGCAATCTCCCAAGTGTTCAGAATTGCAGTCAGATCAAAGAAACTGAGAGTGAAGAAGACACCAGGCGATGTCATTGTGTCACTGACATCCACGGCCGTGCGAGATAGAATTCTGAAACACAGTTATGACAATCGGTTTGTGATTGATGGTCAACAGATCTTGATATATAAGGAGATTCCTCTCCATTTCTTGAGAAGAAGAGGAAGTTATAAATCTCTGGCAGAAACGTTGAGAAGAAATGGTTTGAGATTTCGCTGGGAGTTCCCAGAAGGTCTATCCTTCATTTATAAGATGAAAAGATTTAAAATAACATCTGAGTCGGAAATAGGGAAATTTCTGAGAAAATATGGAGAAGAACTTGGGTGCAGAAAACCATCGAAAGAGGGTGACAAATCACCTGAAGAAGAGGAAGAGGAAGAGGATGAGGAGTCAGAACTCTCTGAGGAGGAAGAAGGTAAAGCTGATTTAGCCATGGCCAATATTTGAATAGAGATTGATAAAAATATATTTAATTTGAAATCTACAATGGCGCTGAGAGTATTGACTTGGAATGTTAATGGTCTGAATGAAAAGACCAAGAGAAACAGAATTACGCACTTATTGAAGAAAGAAAATTTGGACTTGATCTGTCTGCAAGAAACACATGTTGCAACAAAACACATGAAGATCTTAAAAAACAAAATTTTGGGACAAGAATTTGTATCATCTGATAAATTGAAGAAAAGAGGAGTAGTAATATACGCAAAACATAAATTGGAACCTAAGTTGATTATGAAAGATGAAGAGAGTAGATTTCTGATGGTGCAAATCACTTGGCAATCTGAAAAATTTTTCATTGTAGGCATTTATGCGCCAAATGATAGGAAACTAGAATTTTATAGAGAGGTAGAACAAAGACTGTTAGATTATATGGATGAAAAACTCTTTCTGATGGGAGACTGTAACGGAGTAATGATGCCAGATTTGGATAGATCTCAGAAAAGGAAAGGCTCAGAAGGGAAACTACCGAAATCTTTTTATGACTTAGTTGAAAATTTTGGATGGACTGACATTTGGAGACTGAGACACCCAATGGAAAAACAGTTCACGTTTTTTTCTGAACCGAATCAGAGTTGGGGAAGAATTGATTACATATTTGTCCCTAATGATATCTCACATAGAGTGACAAAAGTGGAAATTTTACCCAAAACGATTTCAGATCATAATGCAATGGTGATGGAAATCAAAACAAAAATGCAAGGATTATACCGTTGGAGACTGAATGAAAGCTTACTGGATGAGACTGAGACCTGGCAGATAGCGAAAAAAACTTTTAGAGACTATTTGAAAGATAATTGGAGAAGAGAAACACCAACAAATGTCGTATGGGATGCTAGTAAGGCTGTTATGCGAGGCCTCTTTATTCAAAGAAATGCATATCAGAAGAAACAGAAAGAAAAGAAGCGAAATGAGATTTTAAAAGAATTGGTAGAGACTGAGAAGAAATTGGTGGAAAAGCCAAAGGAACAGAAATGGACTCAAAAACTAAAGATGCTTCAAACTCAGTTGTCGATGATTATTAATCAAGAAATTGAGTGGAAGGTGAAGATGATGAGACAAAGGAATTTTGAATCGGCAAATAAAGTAGGGAAATTGCTGGCTTGGCAGCTAAGATGCAAGCAAAAACAAAAGGTTGTGAACAAATTAGCAGTAGATCAAAAAATAGTGGAAGATCCAAAAGAAATTGTAAAGGTGTTTCGGAACTTTTACAAAAATCTATATACGAAGAAAAAAGAAAATCCGGAACAGATTGACAGATATTTAAGAGAGAATGGACTGAAAAAAATTTCAACAAATCAAGTGTCGATATTGAATGAGAAAATTACCCCACATGAAGTACAAAGTGCAATAGAGAGGGCGAAAACTGGAAAATCACCGGGCCCAGATGGTTTGACTGCAAAATATTACAAAAAACTGTCAGAAGAAATGTTACCAATAATGGTGGAGGTCATGAATGAAGTTCTTGAAAAAGGAGTCATACCTAATACTTGGAAGGAGGCGTATATAACACTGATTCCAAAGGAGAACTCAGATACGACAGATGTTAAAAATTATAGGCCCATCTCCCTTTTGAATGGAGACTATAAATTATTTGCCGATGTTTTAGCTAATAGATTAAAAAGGGTTTTAAATGAGTTATTACACAAAGATCAAGCGGGGTTTCTTCCTGGCAGACAGATGAAAGATAATATGAGAAATATAATTGATATAATAGAGTATCTAGAAGTCAGGAAAGAGAAACAAGCTGCTTTGATATTTATTGATGCTGAAAAAGCCTTTGATAATGTTTCTTGGCAATTCATGAAAAAGAATTTGGAAAATATGGGAGTGGGAATAAAGTTTTGGAATGGTGTTAATGCAATATATAAGGATCAAACCGCAAGTTTATTGATTAATAATGTGATAACAGAAAGTTTCCCGATTAGGAAAGGTACGAGACAAGGGTGCCCACTGTCCCCATTGTTATTTATTACTGTACTGGAAGTATTGTTAGTCAAACTGAGGGACATGGTGACAATTAAAGGTATATGTGTGGGGGATAAGGAATATAAATTAAAAGCGTTTGCTGATGATCTAGTCCTGACGTTAGAGAATCCAAAAGAAAGTATTACTGAGGTGATGAAAATAATCGAGGAATTTGGTAATCTAGCCAGTTTCAAATTGAATAAGAATAAGACGAAGGTCTTATTGAAAAATGTAACAAAGAAAGACTGTGAAGAATTTGAAAAATTGTCCGCCCTTTCAGTGGTGAAAAAAGTCAAATATTTGGGAATTAACTTATCTCTTACGAACTTAAATCTCTTTGAGGATAATTATAATAAGGTATGGAACTCGATTAAGAGAGATCTGGAAACATAGAATAGATTGAATTTGTCGTTGATGGGAAGAATTTCGGTGATAAAGATGAACGTGCTACCAAGGCTGTTATTTTTGTTTCAAATGATTCCAATAATTAGAGGGATAGGTCACTTTAAAGAATGGCAGAAGATATTGTCTAAATTTGTCTGGCAAGGCAAAAGACCCAGAATAAGATTTAAATTATTAACAGATGCTAAGGAAAGGGGAGGATTTGCCATGCCAGACTTGAGATTGTATTACGAATCGGCCTGCCTCGGTTGGATAAAAGATTGGATCACTCTAGTTGATGAGGACATATTGGATTTGGAAGGTCATGATAACAGATTTGGTTGGCACGCTTATCTTTGGTATGATAAAGTGAAAGTACATAAAAGTTTTATGAATCATATAATTAGAAAGTCATTACTTCAGGTCTGGGAACGGTTAAAACCTCTCTTAGAAAGACACACACCAAGATGGTTATCCCCAATTGAGGCATTGGTGATCATGAGGAAAGATAAAGAAGGAGTGGGGATTACATACGGCGATGTGTTATTTTTTTCAGAAAAAGGTCCCAGACTGAAATCTTATGAAATGTTGAAAGAGAAGTTAACAGGTTGGTTTCAGTACCATCAACTAAATGACATTTTTCAGAAAGATAGAAAGGTGTCTGGGTTTGGAGAGAAGGAATCTAGGTTCCAAACCATAATTATGGGCCCAAAAAAGAAACTGTTGACTAGATTATATAACTTTCTGTTGGAGTTGAATTTAAAAGATGAACAAGTCAAAGAATGTATGGTGAAATGGGCTATGGATCTGGGTCATAATATTGAGCTAGATGTGTGGGAAAGACTGTGGAAAAAGAATATAAAGTTTACCGCATGTACCTTGATAAAAGAAAATTTGATGAAGATGATGTATAGGTGGTATATTACTCCAACGAAGTTAGCAAAGATGTATAGGATGAAAGATGACCACTGCTGGAAATGTAAGGAGAAGCAAGGTGATTTTTATCATATGTGGTGGACTTGTGAGAAAGTGAAAGAATATTGGGCACTGATATATGATGAACTCAAAAAGATGTTAAAGTGTACATTCCCAAAAAGACCTGAACTTTTTTTGTTAGGGTTGGTGGATAATGAAATCAAAGGAGCAGATAGGACTCTATTTTTATACGCAACAGCAGCGGCACGAATGCTCCTGGCACAGAACTGGAAGACAACGCATATACCATCTTTGGATGAATGGAGGGCGAAAATATTGGACTTTGCAGAGATGGCCAGACTGACGTGCAGACTGAGGGATCAAGATAACCAGAAGTTCCAAAATGATTGGCAAAAATTTAAGAACTATATGGAGACTCATTGCAAGGAATTAAAGACTCTTACCGGATTAGGATAGAGCTCGAGGGATTATTACTTATTTTTCAAATATTTTTTATAAGTATATAAAAGGGGTTTGTCTGAAAGGAAGGCTAGGAGATGAATAACGCTAAAACCGCGGAAAGAACAGAGGGAAGTCAAATTTTAGTGGTAGAATGATTTTGTATTATTAATGTTTTGAATTTGTCTCTTCTTTTTTGTATACTAAAATTCTCTAATAAAAATATATATATAAAAAAAAAAGAAAAGCAGTGAAAAGATGAATAACAGCTAGCTCCAAAACAAATGCCAGGTCATTCCTGCCAAAAGTGCTCCCTACTTTTCCAAGTCTGAAAGGTCCAAATCCCTCAGCAAAAAATGTCCAGAATGGCTCCAAAACATGATGAAAAAAGTGCTCCAACTCTTCCCACCCCTCCTCAAACTATGGGGGAGGGGGGAGGCACAATGCATCCGAGGTAGACTTTTTCACAAAAGATTATGGAAAATTTGTTATCAGTGGCAGCCCATAGGAAAAATTTGTTATCCCTATTGCCGGAAATTTCAATTTGCTATCTGAATTATTCGTTAACTGAGGCAGGCATTCATTATCCGAGGTATTACTGTACTGTAACTGCAAGCAGCCTTACTTCTTTTGAACCTAATACACAGAGGATCAGGTGGTATGGGTGCCAGTATCTGAAGCCTACAGGATCTTTACTACTGTTATGTTCAGTAAATGTTGATCTCAGGGATACAAAGCTCTTGGTTTGATAAACGTTTCCCTGAATACCAGATATTTCATCCAGGAGGAGGTAGACGTAGTAGTGTCTTTGTATAGGTCTGATATACACAACAGAGTAACTCGGCCTCCAAACTGTTTTAGAGATTCAAAGAGACAATGACTGCAACTTTATGTATGACTGTAAAAAATCAAGTCCCACTGAATCTACTAACTCTTAGGTGTGTGGGAACTGGTGGCAGCTTGTGCAAGCTGATGGCCCATTCTTTCCAACTGTTAAGCAGAAGCAGTTCATATTCAATTTTAATTTTATCACAGTGTCTCACTACAAGGGGGAAAGGATACACCATAAGCAGCGTACTTCCATTCAGTTGGGAGAAGGGGTATGTAGATGCCAAAGCCTACGACGGCCAAGTACGAATAAAGTAACAGTGTGATCAACTGGAATGAGTGGAGGGGTAAAGACCATCCATTCACTCTGGAATGCAGAGGTGCCATTATGAAGTTATGCAGCTGTTCAGGCCTTGTCTGCCTCAGCTTCTTGTTGTAGCAGGTCATCTGCAACACAGAACCCACAATCATTTGTTAGAAACTGCTGCTGTGCCTTTCAGAGCTAATCTCCCACCCCACAACACAAACCACTTTCTGTACATATTTGTGAGAAGAGGTTATAGGTATAAACCCAGTGTCACCTGCCCACAAATCAGTTGTGCTGAAGAACAAATGCAGTACCTAGGGTTTTTTTTTCCCAGCAAGCAGAACAATCTCCTTGTTCTGATGAGTGAATTACCTTAACTGGTAATATTTTACAAGATTAACATAAAGAAAGGAGAAAAGGAAAAGTGAAAAAGGAAAAGACTTAAAGGTTGACATTTCTTTCATGATCTTGAATTCAAGTCCTCCTTCATGCTAGGAGTTTAAATTAGGAGTGAGGGTTGGAACTGGATAAAATAACAAGGTCTTTATGGAAAGGGACTGCATGATAAGAAAGAACAGCCATTTTCCAGCTCTACTTGATATTATTCCAGCTCTTGGGTTTCATTCTCTCTCTCTCTCTCTCTCTCTCTCACACACACACAAACATTCTCTCACCTAACATGACATGAGATTTGTGATTCTCCGAAGACCTATCAAAAGCTTCAAGACTGCTCTGACTATTTTCCTTGAATGACATTTATCCCTCTCAAGCAGTAGTGCTAGCTATCATCCTTCTGCAACATTACGTAGACAAAGCTAAACTCTGAGCTCTCTTTTTGAAAGCACTGAAACCTCTGAACCAGAGGTTGTTCACCTTCTGATACTTCCACAAATATTGTTTACGTGAGAACAGGTATTTTTCTCGGCTAAAAAAAAACCTGTTCTCATGTAAACAATATTTGTAGAAGTATCAGAAGGTGAACAACCTCTGGTTCAGAGGTTTCAGTGCTTTCAAAAAGAGAGCTCAGGGGGGAAGTTGTACGCTGCATTTATTGATTTACAAGGAGCATGGACCAAACTAACTAAACTGGGCATGGTCCCACGTTTGCTATTTTTGATACGCAAATTATACTCAGCGAACACTGATAAAGTGCGTTTAAACCATACTGGTCATCTATCTGAGAACTTCCCAATTACCAAGGGCGTTAAGCAGGGATGTGTCTTTGCACCATCACTCTTTAATATATTCATGTCAGATGTATCAGAACATCTAGCCAAAGCAGGAAACCATGCTCCTAGAATGAATTCCCACCCAGTCCCACTGTTATTGTATGCAGACGACACCGTACTCTTGTCCATTTCTAGGGTAGGACTTAAACACTTATTGTCGGCCTTTTCGGAATATTGTACACTTAACAAGCTCACCATCAATACTGAAAAATCTAATGTATTAATCTTTTCCAATAGTTGGACTAAGGAGACGTGGACACTCAGAGGTAAAACCCTTGAACAAGTTACAATTTTTAGGTATTTCGGTTTCCTGTTCCATCATTGACTTAACTGGTCATCCCACCGAAAAGCCACTATAGCTGCCTCAAAAAATCACCTCCTGGCAATTTCAAAGTTCCATTTTCACTCTGGGAATCAGTACGTTCCAGCCGCACTCCAAGTCTTCATGGCCAAAGAAACTAACCAACTCCTGTATGGAGTTCCAATCTCGATTAAGGCTGCCAATCAGGAAGTAGATCGTATTGCAGCTATTTTTTTTACGTCGTATCTTGGGTGTACCAAACTCGATCAACCTACCAACAATATCCTGTAAACTTGGGCTCCACTTGCCCTCGACACTAGCGTGGATGGCCCCTATCAAGTATTGGTTACGCATCCATTTTCAAACGCGCCCCAATTCCCTGCTAAATGATCTACTAAGTGACACCTATCCATCCAAATGGTATCAGAACATCTGCATAAAGATAGCGTCTATTGGAATTGAACTAGACTATTTATCCAACTGCAATGAACAATTATTATACAACTTTATTCATCAAAGACTTTGGGACATTGAGAGACGGAATATTGTTGGAAGAGTTAATCCAACTTGCTCCCCTTTATATTATGGCCTAGCCTTCAACCTAGAATTTGGTTTGAATTATTTTAAGCATCTCTTGAATCCTCAAGAGAGACGGGCATTTATGTTGGCAAGATTGAACATCTTTCCTTCCACTGTCACTCTAGGAAGATACTCTAAAATGCCTTACAAGAGCAGACTCTGTAAATTCTGTAGGTTGGAACCTGATTCTGTTGCACATATTCTGACTCGATGTCCCAGCCATCATATTAATCGACAACAATTAATTGGCTCTATTATTTCCAAATTTTCAACAACCCCTGAGACTATTACTGCTACTCTCTTGGCAGACAAAGATAAAAGCGTGACAGAGCTACTAGTCAAATATTTATTACTAGTTTCTCAAAAGAATAGCCCTGCTTCCTTTTAAGTTTGGTTTATTTTAACCCCAGATTAATATGGTCGCTAGTCAGGTGCTGAGAGGTTTGCCTATTGTAACTATTTTAATGACTATTTTATGCCAATAAAGGTGACTTTGACTTTGACTTTGAGAACAGGTAAACAAAGGAACATTTCATTTATTAAATATAACTGAAAAACCAATATGAATTTTGTTCAAAATAAATCACTGTTTTTGGAAGTACATACTATTGTCTTCTAAAAAATGAAAACCATATTTCCGTGTTGTGAGAAATAAGTATTAAGGTTACAGCCACCAAAACTGCTTGAGAAAGAGGGAACCTCATGATTAAACTTAATTTTTCTGAGCAGTTGTTTAAACTGAGGTTTACATAAAACCCACCCATCTTGTTTGACTTTCAGAGGGGCAGCTGATAGGACTTTACTTGTTTCTTTGGGAGGAAACTGGATGAGTGTGTGCAGGGGACTCTGAGGTGTAAGGAGAGAAATGCAGGAAGAAGATGTGGGGACATTGCAATAACAGAAGCTATGAGGAGGGGAGATATCCATGAGGAGGGCGTTCTATCTGTCATTGAAGGAAAGAAAGGGATATACAGTATGGAGGGCTTATAGGCTGGGCTTCTGGTAATTCTAATTTCAAGCATCTGGTTCCTGTGTTTTCTGGTGCTATTATTTCATACCTGGCTGGCCTTTGCAGGTATGGAAACTTAACAGAATCAAACGGACTCCAGAACTTTTAGACTAGAGGATTTCCCTGTAACTAAAGGTCCTGGCCTCGATATGAGCTACCAAGATGTACAAAGCCACCAACAATGCTGTTGTGGAGCAGATAACAACTAAAGCCCAAGTGGCATAAGATTCAGTGTGAGGCTGGCTGTTTGAGCACAAGACAGCAGCTTTTTCTGCCACTTTAGTAGCACACAAAAAAGGCATGCTCTGCTGTCTTCCTTCTGTCCTTGAACTGCTGCCCAAGCTTCTTTCAAGAAGCCTGCTATAATTATTCTGCAAAACTGCATACCTCCTCTACTGGTAGAAGGGTGGATAAACATGCTTGAATAACTGACACAGTAGGACAGGGGTCCTCAATCTAAGGCCCCGGGGACAGATGCGGGGGCCCGCGGCGCAGAAGACGGCGGAGGAGACCAATGGCAACCCCCCCCCACACACACCTACCCCCTGCTTTGCGAGCAAGCCAGCCTCCGCAGCTGCTTCTATTGCTGAGGCAGTTCAAAGTAGTGGGCTATGTCGCTTCTCCCACTCCCCCCAACTACCGCCCAGATGATCAGCATGCTGGCTAGTGGGGCATTCAAAATGGAAGGGCTATGGCAAGGTCCCCCACTCCCCCCCCCATCTCAGGGTGCAGCTGAGCGGGGCAATTTAAAACAGGAGGGATGCGGCAAGGTCTCCCACTCCCTCCATGTTCCTGAGGCTCCACCCTTGCTCCTCCTCCATCCTGCCCACCTGCCTTCCTTGCGTGGCTACCGCCTGTGTTACTGTAGTTGTGAGGACTAAAGGAGGCAGACGGAGGCAGCGCCAGCCAGCCTTCCGAGCCAGAGCAGCCATGGCAGCGGACCGACGGAGGGATGGATGGTGGGCGACCGAGGGGGAAACAGAGGTACTTCCTGCCCACCTAGCCCCCTCTGAGCCACTGCCTTGCTCCCTGGTGTGAGCAAGGGGAGGAGAAAGTACAGCCACGGCTGGAGGCTGAAGCTGCCACCACCATCACCGGGTTAGAGACCAGTGAGGAGGAAGTGGTGGAGAAAGAAGAGAAGGGAAGGGAAGGGCAACGGTGGCCCAAGCCTGGTTCCTAGAAGGCTGGCGGTGCTGCATTTGTCCACGGTTGGTGATGGGTGGGCTGGCGAGCCAAGAGAGCACCGCAGCCTGGCTGACTCGGCCAGTGAGCGGGCTGCAGGTGGCTTTGGGTACACCTTCCTGCCTCCCCTCCCTCCTTCCCAGCCCTTGCTCCCTCGCTCGCTCCCTCCCTCCCTCCCTTGCAGTACACCAAGTCGGTCCGGGCCGGGCCAGGCCAAGAGAGGAAGCAGCTTTCCCTCCAAGGCACAGTGAGGGCGTGAGGGCCAGGGCACACGGCTGGATCTGCGTGCAGTGGCACCAGCCTTGCTGCTCTTGCTGCAGCTGCTGCTTTGCTTGGGGTGCCACCTCCTTCTCGACGCAATGAAGGAAGGAAGGAAGGAGAGCCACTCCAGCCGCTGCCACTGGAGGAGAAGGAGGAGGAGGAGGAGGAGGAGGAGGAAGAGGCATCCCAGCGGTGGCACCTCAGGGTGGTGATCTGGAGCGGGAGGCATTGCTGGGGCCCTGGAGACACAATGATCATGGGCCAATCATGGGGGGCTCCACCCACTTGCCCCTCCCTTCCACTTTTTTTGCATGTTGGCCTTTTGGGGTTTTTTTTTTTGGACTGTAGTCCGTCCCCAAGTGGTGTCTGGGGCATGGTGGAGCGGCCCGCTGTTTGAAAACTTTGAGGACCCCTGCAGTAGGAGTTAAAATTGCAGAAATGAGCCATAATAAAGGGAGAGAGACTGAACACTCTGAATTCCTTAAGAAGCTTTACACAGAGTAGCCCAATATTAGCAGGCTTCCCTTTCAGGTTTCCTACTTCTCCCCAACTATTTTCCTGTCCCTCAAAGCATTAGATGGACAATGGTCTGGGTGAGTGAAAGTCCCACTTATGCAACCTGGTCGTTAGCAGTGGTCTTCCTGGTGGAGGTGTGAAGTGGACCTGATTTGTCTAGGGAATCAATGAAATTGCAGCATGATAAATAGGAGACAGATTGTGCCTAAGTCTCCCACCACTGTTGAGACTTTTCAATACACACACATGAATGGCTTCTCTGACTCCCGCATGAGGGAGACACTAGCTGGCACACACTACTGAAGAGGGGCAGAAGCAAGAAGGTGTTAAGCTGCATGAATGAATGGGCATGGAGGGAACAAAAAAAGAGAAGCGCTGCAACTATGACAATGGGGGTCTAAGTTGATAGTGGTAGCAGTCCAGGCAGCAGCAACAAGGACTGTTCTCTCAGAGGAAGCAATCCCTCTTTGTTATCAGAGGACCAGCTCAGATCCTAAGCCTATAATATACTTGCCATTAGCACTAATTTCTGCTTCTAACAGCCTACTTTCACTATTTATTTATTTATTTATTTTTGCATTTATATCCCACTACTGCTGTCTGCCTTACAGGCCCATGTGTGGCTAGTCTGTGAGCACAACAATTCAACTTAAATTAGCTTTTAGGAAGTTTAGTACTGTTCTAACCTGCTGCACCACTCTATAGGATAAGAAACTGTGTGATAGATCAAAGCTGTGTGATAGATGATGAGAAGGATAACAGTGATGACACAGTACAATAGTCACAGTTACACCACATCAAATGAGTCAAACTCTCAGTGCCACAATTTTTAAAAATGCTCCTTGATGTTTGATTGTCCTAAGACAGGGGTGGGCAACTGTCAGCCCTCCAGATGTTTTGGACCACAACTCCCAGAATTACAAGCTTTTATTGCCAATGACAAAGGACTATGAGAGTTGTGGTCCAAAATATCTGGAGGGCTGACAGTTGCCCACCCCTGACCATAGGTTATTAAGCTTAATTAATTGCTCAGTCGTGAAGCTCTGAGGGAATCACATTACTAGAGGAAAGACATGCTCTTCCTATCTAATTATGAGCTCAATATCTCTCTCATGTAGTTTGACTCTGAGTGAATAGCATTGTGACTCTTGTGCCTAGATACAATCTTGTACTGTATCTTCATTTGCAGATGTGGGTAGGAGATACAATCCATTAAATATCTGATTGCTTGTTAATCATGTTAATTGGTTATAAAAATAATCAATAGGCATATATGCTAGAATTCCCCACATTTTAAATATTTATATCCACCTGATATTAAACAAAAAGAGTTTTCCCTTGATGTTAACAAGCTAAAATAGATGACCAACTCATCAATCTATTTTATACAATGTCAGAAAAATTATGTTGGAAAGTGCCAACTCTTAAGATAACTTCTCCTTTCTTACTCACCTTTGTGATGTTCAACATGTTCCTCTATTCAACCCACTCCCTCTGCCTCTCCCTTTATTAAAGGGGCCAGAGAAAGAGAGAGATGTGGGTGGAACTGAGAACTCCAGTAGGATCTCTCCCTCATAGGTTTGAAAATCTCCAGAGTCTCCGATGACAGACTTTTTTCTTTCTGTTTACTGCAGGATTACCACATAACATGACTGAAATGGACTATGTCAACACAGACTTCATTGGGGGGGGGGGGGGAGTTTCCTTATTACAAACCGACTTCCTTGCAGCTATGGAAACAGTTTCCACCACATTTCTTCTGGGTCTTAAAGGAAGTAGACAAT
>JAHTLZ010003169.1:11930-22655 GCA_023846285.1 Phrynocephalus versicolor | reverse complement strand
TTACAGGCCTGTTGTGTGGGGAATGCTGTGGATATTGCTTATCTGGATTCTAGTAAGGCCACAGGATGTGGTGATGGCATCTGGCCTGGATGCCTTCAAAAGGGGATTGGACGGATTCCTGGAGGAAAAGTCCATCACAGGTTACAAACCATGATGGAGAAACCAGGGTACTTCAAGGGCCAGATGCAGGGGAGTGGTATCAGGAGACAGATATCTAGTCTCTTGCGCTCCCAAACGCATCTGGTGGGGCCGCTGTGAGATATAGGAAGCTGGACTAGATGGGCCTTTGGCCTGATCCAGCATGGCTCTTCTTATGTTCTTTGATAAGGTTCCCCATGGTATTCTTGCTAAGAAGTTAGTAGAAAGTGGGATAGATAGTGCTACTCTTAGGTGGATTTGTAATTGGTTGACTAATCGCACCCAAAGGGTGACCATAAATGGCCTCTCTTCAGCTTGGAGAGACGTGACCAGTGAGGTGCCCCAGGGTTCTGTTCTGGGTCCAGTGCTGTTCAATAGCTTTATTAATGACTTGAAGGAAGGAATAAAGAGTATGCTAATTAAATTTGCAGATGATACCAAATTGGGAGGGGTTGCTAATTCCCTAGAGGATAGGATGAAAATCCAAAAGAACCTTGACAGATTAGAGTGTTCAACAGTGGGAAATTCAGAGTGCTACATCTAAGGTAAAAAGAAGGAATTGCACAGATATCGGATGGGAGACACCTGACTGGAGCATAGTACCCGTGAAAGGGATCTGGGAGTCTTGGTGGACCACAAATTGAACATGAGTCAGCAGTGTGATGCAGCGGCCAGGAAAGCTAATGCGATTCTTGGTTGCATCAATAGAAGCCTAGTCTCTAGATAAAGGGAAGTGATTCGACCACTCTCTTCTGCTCTGTTCAGACCCCACCTGGAGTACTGTGTCCTGTTCTGTGCACCTCTTTTTAAAAAGGATGTTGACAACCTCGAGCGGGTGCAGAGGAGGGCGACCCGGATGGTTGAGGGTCTGGAGGAAATGTCTTATGAGGAACGGCTTAGGGAACTGGGAATGTTTAGCCTTTCAAAAAGAAGGCTGAGGGTGGATATGATAGCCATGTTAAAATGTTTGAAAGGATGTCATATTGAAGAGGGAACACATTTGTTTTCCATGGCTTCAAAGTCTAGGACTTGGGGCAATGGTTTCAAACTACAGGAAAAGTGATCCCATTTGAACATTAGGAAGACCTTTATGACAGAGCTGTTCAGCAGTGGAAGATGCTGCCACAGAGGAGGGTGGTGGAATCTCCTTCCGTGGAGGTTTTTAGGCAGAGGCTGGATGGCCTTCTGTCAGAAATATTGTGATGGGGGTTCCTACATGGCAGGGGGTTGGACTAGATGGCCCTTGAGGTCTCTTCCAACTCTATGATTCCATGAACACTGGCTCTTCTATCCCAGCTAGACTAGTGGAATGTACTCTATGTGGGACTAAATGAAAACTCAAAGGAAATTTCACTGGGCCCAAACTGCAGCAGCCAGATTGCTGACTGGGGCGGGGTACAGAGATCATATTACACACCTATGAAAGCAGCTCCACTGGCTACCCATCAGCTGTCGGGCTCAATTCAAGGTGCTGACCTTGACCTACAAAGCACTGTACGACCTGGGTCCTATCTACCTGAAAATTGAATCTCACAGTATGAACTGACTCAGGTGTTAAGGTCATTGGGAGAGACCTTTCTCTCCATCCCGCCACCCTCCCAGGTACTTCTCGTGGGAACCCATGAAACGACCTTCTCGGCTGCTGTGCTCAGACTCTGAACTCCCTCCCACTGGAGGCCAAGACTGCTCCATCTCTGATGTCTTTCTGGAAACAGGCAAAGACTTTTCTCTGTCCTGAATCTTGAGTTTGTTGTCATTTTACCCAAAGGGGATTTTTGTGCCTCTAAATTCCAGGAGACACCTAAAAGTTAATAAGAGAAGACAATATGTCCTGAGGCAGGAAACCATCTCTCGACCCAGCACAAAATATCTGGCTTCTGCTCCTTGTCTCTGGCTTTCCCACAAAGGGGACCTTTGGTCAGATGGGACAGTAGATCAATCAATCCATCCACCCATCAATCAAATAAAATAACCTTTTCCTCTTTCACCTCCTGGACCACCTCTGCCCCCAAACTGCCCCTTCCTTTGCCCTGGTCTCTGGGCCGAGCCGTTTTGGGGCAGAGGCAACCCTGGGCAAAGGGGGTAGCAGCGGGGGGCTTCTGTCTGGGCTCCCTCCCCACGCGGAATGGCTCCCCACGGATCGGGTCTGGCAGGGCCAGGAAAGGCAGGCAGGCTTTTGAATTCCCTGCGCCCTTGAATGCCGCTTCCAGCTGCCAGGAGCAGCATTCATTTTAACTCATTTTTTGCAAGGCGTCCCAGAGGCAAAAATATTATCTGGGAAAACATGCCTCTTCCTGGAAAATTTTGTTTTGTCTCATGGAAAATTCATCTTACGGGTTGTTCGTCTTGTGAGGTACCACTCCTGTCTTTATGTATTAATTTGATATAATAATTTTACTAGGTGTATTTTATTTATTTATTTATTTATTGGACTTGTATCCCGCTCATCTTCCCAAAGGAACTCTGGCGGGCTTCCAATGGACAGACCAGACTGAGGTCGTCAATACAAAATACAATACACAATAAATACAATAACAATCAAACAGCATATGCCTTCCAAATCCAAATATTTACTTGCATTTTATGTCTTTTCAATAAAGGTGCAGATAAAAAATTGTATGTGTTTTACTTTTCTTTTTTTTAATTGTCCACTCTACCCCCCCCCCGAAAAAAACCCCTCCTACCCAAGGGAGCAGCACTGCCTGGCGCCTGCCAGGAGTACATTGGAAGTTAAGAAGTTCCGGAAAATTCAGTGTTTGTCAGGCGGGAGGGGGTTGCAAGGGGGAAAAATAAAGAAATGGGCAAAGGAGGAAAAAGTTTGGGAACTTCTGGGATTTGTAGGAGGGGGGGGGGCGGCTCCAGAGGGAAGGAAGAGGAGGAGGAGGAGGAGGAGGAAGGCAGAGGGCGGTCACAGTATTCGGTCCTCCAAGGGGGGGCGGGAGAGCAGCGAGTCCCTCTTCCTAGAGTGGCAGGAAACCCGAAAGGCTCCCAGGGAGGGGCCTCTTCTCCACCAGACTATTAATCCCCCCCCCAAAAAAAGAGAAGGCTCCCCTCTGTGGTTGCTGGAAGGAGGGGAGGAAAAGAGAGAGACCCCCCCCAGAAGGAGGAGGAGGAGGAGGAGGTGTGTTGTGCAATTGCGGGAGGGGGTTGCAATGCTATTGGGGAGAGGAGGAGGAGGAGGAGGAGGGGGCGTTGGGAGATGGGAGGGGGGAGATGGAGGCTGCGGGGGGGGGAGGAGGCGTTGCTGATGAAATCAGTGCGGGGGGGTGGTCCCAGGAGGGAGGAAGAGGCCTGGGATCCCCCCCACCCTCCCTGAAACGGTAAAACGGACACGAAAGCAAACCCACGGAGGCATAAGTCGCCCCCCCCCCCAGAACGGCCCCTAAAACACCCTCGGGTGGGGTCTCTTACCCGCCCCCCACCTTCCTCCTCCTACTACTCCCCCTCCTCCTTCTTCCCTTTTCTCTCCCCCCCCAAGGAAAAAGGAAGGAGGAAGAAGCTTTTTAAGGCCGGACCGGGACAGGGAACGGAGGGGGGTAGAGAAAGAGAGAGAAGGTAATCCCCCCCCCCAAATAAAAGGAACCAGCCCCTCCTCCTCCCCCCCCAACTGACTGTTTGCAGGAAGGAGGGTAAAAGATCTGCCCCCCCCAACCAGGAGGAGGTTCGTGCAAAAGGACGGGAGGGGTTGGTGGGGGGGGGAGAGATGCCGATGTGGGGAGGCGGGGTCGGAGGAGAGGGGGCACTGGGGATGGGAATGGGGGGAGGAAAAGGGGGTCATGCGGATCAAATGGGGGTTGTTAGGAAGGAAGGACCCCCCTCCAAACACACACCTTGAGCTCTGGGGACAAAAAGAGTTCCCAACCTCCACCTCCACCTTCCCTTTTCTTCCCCCCCCCCCCCAATTTTAATTTGGATTTGGGGGTTAAATCGCTGTTTGAATATGTTGTCACTCTGTTTATTGTATTGTTCTGAATTGGTTGTTGCTGACCTATTGTGAACCGCCTGCAGTTCCTTCGGGAAGACGGGTGGTATATAAGCTCTAAAATAAATAAATAAATAAATAAAATCCCCACACACACAACCTCCCCCTCCCCCTTCCCTTTTCTCTCTCTCCCCCCGCAAGGAAAAAGGGAGGGAGAAGCCCCCCCAAAAAGGAACCAGGCCTCCTCCTCCTCCTTAGGGTTAGGGTTAGGTCCCATGGGGGGGGGAGAAAAGGCAGCGAGTGAAGGGAGGGAGGGAGTGGGGAGCGGAAGAGAAGGGAAGCCTCTCCTTTGGGGGGGGGTCAGGATTTCAAAGGAATCCCCCCTTTTGTTTTAATCCCCATTGTGTGTGTTGTTTTGGGGGGAACAGATGTCAAAGAACTAAAGGGTTTAAAAGTCCCCTCCCCTCCCAGGTTTCCTTGTCCTGAGCCGAAATCTGAGCCCTGAGTCTCCCCTGGGGTCCGTGTCCAGCTTCTCTGCCCATGTGCAGAGGGCTCCCCCCATCCCCCCAGGGCCCTTATTTATTTATTTATTTATTTATTTATTTATTTATTTATTTATTTATTTGACTTTTACCCCGCCCATCTTCCGAAACGGAACTCTCTCTCTCTCTCTCTCTCTCTCCAGCCCTTCTCTCAGAAGCCCCGTGGGGCAATTGACGGGATGCGCTCACCCCAAAAAAGCCTCCCCAGCCCCACCCGGGAACTGACAGTCCAAGAAGCAACAGAGGAGGAGGAGGCGGCAGGAGGGGGGGCTTGGAGGTGGGCATTGGAATTGCAATCCGTTGTCACACAATATACAGTTATGCAATATTAAGCTAAGCAGGGTCAGTCCTTGGATGGGCAGGTGCTGTAGGCAACTGGAGTAGGAACTGGCAAAGCACTCCTGAATTCCTGTCAAGAAAAACTCCATGGACATGGGGTCATGAAGAGTCAGTCACAACTGTAAGGACACAACACACACACACATATAATTATACAGGTTAGTCCAAACAGAGAGATCCTGAAGAGCTCCAGGGGGATCTCTTGACGACATTGGGGGAGTTTGCAAAGCAGTGGCAAATGAGCTTCAACATTAGCAAGTGCAGAGAAAAACGCTGGGGCAAAAAACACCCCAATTCCATTTATAAACGGATTGGGCCTGGACTCTCTGAAACAAACCAGGAAAGGGACCTTGGTGTCCTGGTGGACAGCGCAAGGCAGGTGTCAACCCAGTGTGTGCCACAGCAGTGAAAAGAGCCAACTCAAGGCTAGGGGTCATTAGGAATGTATATAGAAAACTAGTCAGCAAGTGTCCCCTTTTGCCTCTTTATCAATCTGTGGTGAGGCCCCCTGTGGAGTCTTGTGTCCAGTTCTGGTCACCATCCCTCCAGGAGGATATTATGGAAACGGGAGAAGTGCAGAGGAAGGCAACCAGAATGATTTGGGGACTGGAACACCTTCTTTACCATCTGAGGCTGCAACGGCTGGGCCTCTTCACTCTTGAACAACGGCGCCTAAGAGGTGACCTGCTTGAAGCTTATAAAATCATACACAGAGTGGACAAAGTTAAATAAGGAGACCATGGTGAAGTCCACTTTGAAAAAGCCCGGCTTGGCGTCGGATGACTTGTCCAGCTATTGTACGATTGCCATTGTTCACTTTCTGGGCAAGGTTGTTGAGAGGGTGGCCGCCGTCCGGCTTCAATCATACCTGGAAGAAAATCATATCCTGGATCCCTTCCAGTCCGGGTTCAGGCCACTTCAGGAGACTGAGACTGTCCTGGTCGCTCTGCAGGATGACCTCCTCAGAGAGGCCAACAGGGGGTGTTCCCTGTTGATCCTTCTTGACCTGTCAGCTGCCTTTGATAGCGTCGACCACGGTAACCTGCTGGATTGGCTCGCTGAGGCTGGAATTGGGGGCTCAGCTCTTGGCTGACTCTGGTCCTTCCTTGGTGGCTGGACCCAGCAGGTTTAGCAAGGGGGTGATTTGTCGGCTCCTTGGACACTCCCCTGTGGGGTGCCCCAGGGATCGGCAATCTCCCCCATGCTGTTCAATGTTTATATGAGGCCATTGGCGGAAGTGATCAGGAGATTTGGAGTTTGCTGTCATCAGTACGCGGATGATACACAGCTCTATCCTTTTCTTCTTCTGCAGTGGAGGCAGTACACTGCTGAACTTGGAGAAGAGTGAGGTTCTGTTCTTTGGGGTGCCCTCGTCCAGGTACAATGGCCCCCTCCCTAGCCTGGGGGTCTCCCTCCAGCCTACAGACAGGGCTAGGAATCTGGGCGTGGTCCTGGACTCGGCCCTCTCCCTGGAAGCCCAGGTGACGGCGGTCTCTAGGGCCACTTTTTTCCACCTCCACAGGATCGCCCAGATCCGCCAGTACCTTGATGAGTCCTCCCTGAGGAGAGTTGTGCAGGCCCTAGTCATCTCGTGGATCGACTACTGCAATGCCCTCTATGTTGGTCGCCCTTGACCCTTGTCTGGAGGCTCCAGTGGGTGCAGAATGTGGCGGCCAAGCTGGTGGTGGGTGCTCATAGATTCAGTCACATCACCCCAGTTCTGCCATGCCTCCATTGGCTACCCGTCACTCTCCGGATAAGGTTCAAGGTCCTGGTTTTGATTTTCAAAGCCCTCCACGGCTTGGGACCAGAGTACCTTTCGGATCGTATCTCCCAGAGGTCAACTGGGACCAGGCCAACTCGAATGCCGCAGACGCGCTCACTCAGGGTGGCCACACCCAGGGAGGCGCGGAAATCACAGACGAGTAACCGCGCCTTCTCTGTGGCTGGCCCCTCGCTCTGGAATGATTTCCCTAGTGAGCTGCGCCTTGCACAGTGCATGCCTGCCTTTAAAAAGGCTCTGAAAACCTTCCTTTTTAAGGAATCTTATGGCAGGGGTGCCCAAACTTTTTGTAAAGAGGGCGAGATTTGGTGGCTGAGAATGTGACAGGGGCTGGTTGCTCCTCAACCCTGCCACCCCACTGCAAGCCCCACCCACTGACCCATAAGCCCCACCCACTGACCCCTTGCAACCCCACCCGCAGGAAGGAAGGCAGGAACTGAGGGAGGGAGGTGGGGAACAAGGAAGGGTGGGAAGGAGGGAGGTGGGTACCAAAGGAAGCACAGGGAGCCGTGGCCACAGGTTGCCCCTTGGAAGAGGCGATCTGTGCAACCTTTCACCACCCCAAACTCCCCAGCGGTGGCGACGGCTCGCCCGCCAGCCCACCCCAAAGCTCCTTGGCCGTGGCAGAGGCCTTCTGGCCTGCCCACCCCCACACATTCCCATGCGGTGCTGGTGGCGGCAGACCGCCCGCCTGCCCAGCCACCCAAGCTTCCCAGCGGTGCCGGTGGTGTGGCCCGCCCGATCACTGCCCCGCGCGTGCGCCCAACCTCACAATGTTCCCGGCTATGCCGGTGGTAGCGGCCCGCCCGTGCGCCGCCCTGCACACGTGCGCCTAGTTTCACAAGGTTCTCTGTGATGCCAGCGGTGGCGGCCTGGGTGCGCGCCCATCCTCACATGGTAGCTGGTGATAGCCCATGCGATGGCTGGCCGGCCGGCCAGCCCAGCCCCACAAGCTTCCTGGCGGTGCTGGTGGTGGTGGCCTGCCCCCTCGCCTGCCTACCCAGCCCCACAAGCTTCTGCTCACCGGCTGGCCAGCCCGCCCAACCCCTCAAGATTCCCAGCAGTGTCAGTGTTGGTGGAAGATTTTTTTTAAAAAAGACATGGGGTGAAGGAGAGGGAGGGAGGGGCAGTCTAGCCAGCCACGGGCCAATCAGAATGGCCTGACGGGCCAGATTTGGCCCCCGGGCTGGACTTTGGGCAGGCCTGCCTTAAGGTGACCTTTTCATTTATTTATTTATTTTGCCGCCCGTGTCGCCTCTTGCTGAGGGTTTTCCCCCTCCTTATTTTTACTAGTTCTTTTTTCTTTTCTTGTTACATAACACTGGTTTTATTCTCGATTGTAAACTGCACAGAGTTCCTTCTGGAAGATGGGTGGTATAAAATGCAACAAACAAACAAACAAACAAACAAACAAATAAATAAATAAAATAAGAAAAAACTGTTTTCCTTATCGAACAACAGTAGAACTAGGGGGCACTCCATGAAACTTTTGGGTGCTAGATCTCCAACAAATAAGAGGAAGTACTTTTTCACCCAGACCAGAGGATCACTCGTCTATGGAATTCCCTGCCAGAAGAAGTAGTGACAGCTGTCAGCCTTGACAGCTTGAAGAAAGGAATGGACAAGTTCATGGAGAACAAGGTTATCAATGGCAATCAATATGGATGCCTAAGGACAACCTCTGATTTTAACAGATAGTCCGGATTTCTCTCAGTGGCATTTGTGGGGAATCATAAGCAGGTGAAGACATCTGCTTGGGAAGACCCTGAAGCAAATGGTGAGCCACTGGGTGAGACAGAATGCTGGACTGGATGGGCTGTGATGGCATGTTCCGGCAAGGCTGTTCTTATGTTCTTAATACGTGAAAGCATTTTATATAGTATTTTTATGCCTCCTAGATATATGAAGCCCAAACCACTACTAAGCAGTGTTGAGCCACCTTGGATCTCTTTTAAGGAGAAAAGCAGGGTAGTAATATGTACGGAAATGGCAAGGTTCCAAGAGGCCCCTAAGGTCACCTCCCTTGATGGATCCAGCCCCTGATAGCCAATTTCTCCTTTAAAACCCACCACTCTTTTTTCCCTTTACCTAGGGGAGTGTCTGTGGAGGTGTTCCAAGGCCTCTCAGGCAGCTAGGTTCCATAGCATCAACCCTGGTTGTGTACTTTGCAAGATACACCAACCCTTCTAGGTAGGACAAACCAGAAAAATGTCCAAAGTTCCAAAATTACTTCTCTGGCCAAGGTACTGAGTGTTAGCCACACTCACTCTTTGGGCAAAAACCAGACTTTGGTAGAATAATATTATTTTATTAAAAATAGAAAAGTAAAAGTAAAAAGTCATTTCAAAGTTTCATTAGAAAAGATCAGTGCAAAGCACAAAATATGAGACGATCATCAGTAGCATGGTCACAGGATTTGCTATCCAAGAAAATAATAAAGCTGTCTAAATTATTTCTAAGTTACACTAGCATTCTGAACTACAAGGCTCATGATGAATAAAAGCTCTAAAAACTAAGTGCCAGAAAGAATCATCATCATCATCAGAATTCTGAGTTACAAACAAGCGTAGCCAGCCATTCTATTCTCTAACTCAGGCCTGTCCAACAGGTAGACCGCGGGCTACTGGTAGTCCGCGAAGGGTTCAAAAGTAGCCAAGAGGGGCAGTTCAAGGGCTATGGCGCATTGAGATCTACTCCCTCCAGAACAGATTAATTGGTTTTCAATGCATTCCTATGGGAAACTGCTGCTCTAGTTACAAAAGTTTTTACTTATGAGCATGTGCTCAGAGTGGATAACATTTGTAAGTAGAGGTTTTAGTGTAGTAGCCCTCAGGTACTTTGGGCCGGAAAAAGTAGACCTTGGCCTGTTCAAAGTTGAACAGCCCTGCTCTAACTTAAAAGCATCATCTCATTGTTGGCATCTCCTCCCCTTTGCCACAGTCATTCTGGTAATTGTCCAATCACAGGGCATTGTTTAGCATATTAATTAGTCTTCTTCCACACCTCTATTTCCCATGGAGTGTGTTTCTCAGGAATGTGATGTTATGACTCCTTCTTGCTCGCTGAGCCTCATCCCAGGCAATAAGGCAGCACCTGTGAGCTGAGTTGGAACAAGGGGACAAAAAGAACTATGCAGACATTCTCACAAATCCTTTCTTGCTTCTCTTGACCTAACTGCAGCCATTTTCTAATCTCTTGACATAATATTTGAAACAAATAGTTTGGGTGGATTAAACTGCAGAAGGCAGTGTAACAATTTGCATCCATTTCTTACCCTAGACCTCACTACACTTTACCCAGCCTGGAAAGGAACCATTTCCTCACAGATGATCACAGGAGAAGTGTGATAAATCCCCTTGTTTTCCTCAGGATATTCACTGCTGCCACAATTGGCCTCCTCACTCAGGCGGGTGGAGGTGGGTCCACCCTGGAGCTGTGTCTCCTTCTCCTGCCTCCTCCATGGCAGCGCATTGGGTTTGTTACTTGATTTGAAATGACATTTTTGTGGTTGCTTATATTTTACAGGTAAGACGCTGTAGGGAAGAAATAAAAGAGGAGGACACCAAGTACCAGAGGAAGAGGTTGAATATTCAGATGCAAAAGAGAATGTTGAGAATCAAACCCGAAGAAAGAAGCTTAGAAGGAAATCAGTTAGATGTAAAGATGGAGAAATCTGTTACTCATCAGGAGGAAGACGAAGCAGTTCAGAGAACATCTAAAGGAGAGGAAAGGAATGAGCATGCCAACTGGGGAAAATCTTTTACTAGTGCCTCAACAATGTGTTCTCATAGGAAAATTCACCAAGGGGAGAAGCCATTGACATGCCTAGAGTGTGGAAAGAGCTTTAGTTGTTCTACAGACCTAACTATACACCTAAGAACACACCCAGGCGAAAAGCCGTTTGAATGCCCGGAGTGTGGAAAGAGGTTCAGTCAAGTTGGAAACCTTGCTAGCCATCACAGGACCCACACAGGCGAGAAGCCATTTGAATGTCTGGAGTG
>JAHTLZ010003169.1:0-11413 GCA_023846285.1 Phrynocephalus versicolor | reverse complement strand
TCTCATCACCATAGAATCCACACAGGTGAGAAGCCATTTGAATGTCTGGAGTGTGGAAAGAGATTCAGTCTAGCTGCATACCTTGCTAGTCATCAGAGGACCCACACAGGTGAGAAGCCATTTCAATGTCTGGAGTGTGGAAAAAGGTTCAGTCTAGCTGCATACCTTGCTAGCCATCAGAGGACCCACACAGGCGAAAAGCCATTTCAGTGTCTGGAGTGTGGAAAGAGGTTCAGTGATTCTGGAACCCTTTCTCATCACCACAGAATGCATACAGGCGAGAAGCCATTTGAATGTCTGGAGTGTGGAAAGAGGTTCAGTCTAGCTGGACACCTTTCTAGTCATCAGAGGACCCACACAGGTGAGAAGCCATTTGAATGTCTTGAGTGTGGAAAGAGGTTCATTCGAGGTGGAGACCTTGCTAGCCATCACAGAATCCACACAGGTGAGAAGCCATTTGAATGCCTGGAGTGTGGAAAGAGGTTCAGTCATTCTGGAAGCCTTGCTTATCATCGAAGAATCCACACAGACGAGAAAGCATTTGGTCATCTGGAGTGTGGGAAGAGGTTCAGTCAAGCTGAAAGCCTTGCTAGGCATCACAGGACTCACACGGATGAGAAGCCATTGGAATGTCAGAACTGAGAAGCCTGTTTCTTTCATTCTGGTAGTTTGTTGTGTTCTGAATAAAGTTCAAGGTACTGGTTTTGACTTCCAAAACCCTCCTTGGCTTGGGACCTGAGTACCTGACAGAGCAGATCTTCCAGATGTCAACTGAGGCCCGACCCAGCAGAATGTCGCAGTCGCTCTCACTTCGGGTGGCCACTCCTAGGGAGGTCCAGAAATTGATTATTCGAAACTGGACCTTCTCTGTGAACAAACTACCAAATGAGATTCACCTTGTACAGTCCCTGCTGACCTTCAAAAATCACTTAAGACCTTGCTTTTCAGAGAGGTCTTTGGCGAACATTTGAGGTTTGTTTTGTTTTTTTGTTCTTTCCCACCATCTTCCCAAGTATTATTATTATTTTAATTGGTAGATTTGTTTAATTTTTTTTAATTGTTAGGTGATTGTTCTATACTTCCCTCCTTTGGGAAGATGGTCACTATAGAAATAAATAAATAAATAAATATAGAATATATACTGATTATTGATTGGACACACATGAATAGATGTTTCATAGAGGGTAGCCATGTTGGTCTTTTCAAGATTTTCAGTCAAAAATCAAGGAAACATGAAACAAAACAAAATAAAAGCCACAAAATATGTGGCACCTTAAAGACTAACTTTCATATTTTAGTGTAACATGTCATGATCCTTGTTCTTCTGGGATGGCCCACTGCTTTGTTGAAGGCCCACTTTGGATATCCACAGGCCTTAAGTGCTGTCTTCAGGTGCCTGTCTTCCTTCTTCTTGGCTTCTGTGGAGGTGGGGATGCTCTCTGCTCTGTGGCTTAGGGTCCTGATGACTCCTAGTTTGTGCTGTAATGGATGGTGGGAGTCAAACAGTAAGTATTGATCTGTGTGGGTGGGTTTCCTGTAAACTTCTACTCCCAGGCCATGGTCAGGTCTGATGATGACTGCACAATCCAGGAAAGCCAGCCTGTTGTCTTGGGTGTCTTCGCTAGTGAACTTAATATTAGGATCCACTGCGTTGATGTGGTCTGTAAAGGCCTGTACTTCCTGAGTCTTTATTTTCACCCAGGTGTCATCTACATACCTGAACCAGTGGGATGGTGTTGTCCCTGGGAAGGTGTTGAGTGCCTTCTTCTCCACTTCTTCCAGGTATAGGTTTGCTACAATTGGTGACACTGGGGAACCCATGGCACAACCATGCTTCTGTCTGTAGAAGTCCCCTCTGTACATGAAATATGTGGTGTTCAGACACAGGTCCAGGAGCAGGCATATCTGGTCTGGGTTGAGGCGGCTTCTGGAAGTGAGGTATATGCAGTCCAATGCAGTGAAGAGTGTTCAGACCTCTACATTGGAGAAACTAAACAGCCATTAAACAGAAGAATGGCCCAACATAGGAGGGGTAACAGCTCAGGACCAGAATCAGCAGTACACCTCCATTTGAAGGACAAAGGCCACTCTTTCAGAGATGAGGATGTACACATATTAGACAAAGAAGAGAGGTGGTTTGAGAGAGGAGTAAGGGAAGCCATTCATGTTAGCATTGAAAATCCCTCCCTCAACAGAGGTGGTGGGCTCCGGCATAGTCTATCTGCTACTTATCAGGCGGTGCTTTCCAAAGTGCCCAGGCAAATCAAAAAGCCTTCACCATCAAGGTCACAGCTAATGACCCATTCTTGATGGGTTTCAGCACCTTAGGCCATTGTTTACCTTAAGGCCATGGACACTAATGTCTCCCTAACGAGCCTATTCAGGCTATTATCTTATGAGCCAATCAGACCAGGGGACAAGAGGTCAAAGCTGACTATAAGATGGAGGATTTGCACTAGTTGTATTCAGACCAATGAAGCTGTTTGGATGAACAGCGAAACGTTTCTATCTCTCAAAAAGAAGTCCAGTAGCCATGACTCAACTCCCAGATAAACGCACCTGGATGACTGAGAATCTTCACAGACTTAAGGCCTTGCTTTTCAGAGAGACATTTGGTGAGCATTAGGATTTTATTGTGGTGGTGGTGGTGGTGGTGGTGGTTTTTTTGGTTCTCTTCTGCCATCTTGCCATTTTTATTATATTTTTAATTGGTTGATTTGTTTGATATTTGTTTTTATTGTTATGTAATTGTTGAATACCGCCTGGAGCACCATTGGAAAGATGGGTGATATAGAAATAAGTAAGTAAATAAATAAATAAATATGCTGCTTCTTGATTGGACACATATGAATTGACCTGGTATAATGTTGTGTATAATGATATAATTTGGTACAACCAACATATGCTGATGTGACCTGATGTAACATCCAATGCTGTAATGTATTCTGTGATGGCTGGAAGTTTTGTATACAAGGGAGATGTTGCAAGGGAGGTTTATCTGCTGGAAGTCAGATCACTTTACTCTTTCTATTGACATGTTAAACTCTCTTGCTGATGCAATTTGGTGTTGGATGCTTTGTATATATTGCAACTGAATTTCTAATACACTGACATATAATTTTTACATATATTCTCTCTCTTTATCTGTGCATGAGATGTATTTTAGTTCTGTTCCAGAGGAAATCATAGAATCATAGAGTTGGAAGAGACCTCAAGGGCCATCTAGTCCAACCCCCTGCCATGCAGGAACCCCCATCACAATATTTCCGACTGATGGCCACCCAGCCTCTGCTTAAAAACCTCCAAGGAAGGAGACTCCACCACCCTTTGTGGCAGCATATTCCACTGCTGAACGGCTCTTCCTAATGTTCAAATGGAATCTCTTTTCCTGTCGTTTGAAACCATCGCCCTGAGTCCTAGTCTCTGAAGCCATGGAAAACAAACCTGTTCCCTCTTCAATATGACCTCCTTTCAAATATTTAAACATAGCTATCATATCCCCTCTCAGCCTTCTTTTAGAGAGGCTAAACACTCCCAGTTTCCTAAGTGTGAGGAGACGGACCTCTCTATTGACAAGCATGAGGGTGAGCCGTCTGGTCCTATTAGGTCAAAGGAAGAAGATAAGGAACTGGAGAGACACATCAAAAGATTGCACTTAGTGGAAATTAAAGAAGAAGATGAGGAGGGGGGGGATGAAGAGCAGGAGACCCCATGAGATGCCTATTGGATGGTTGAAGAAGCTTCGGGGGGAGTAGGAGCGTGCAGGGAGAGGAGGGGGGAGGTAATAACGGGGGAGAGGGAGCAACGGTCAGAGGAGAAAAAGGAACCGCCAGTGAAGGAGGTGGGCGAGTTTAAGGTCCGCAAGGGAGAAGGTCTGGCGTGGGCTGTATTTGTGCGTCCCTTACAATGGCCGGAGAACTCTTAAGAATTTCCAACAATGGAAATCAGGGAAGAGTATCAATCCGGTAGCCCAATGGGCCAGGCATGCCTGTTGCGGGGGACCCAGTGTTGGGGTCGGGGTACTCCCGCACCTCCTTATCCTTAGGACAGGGGTCTGCAACCTTTAAGACATAAAGAGCCACTTGGACCCGTTTCCGACGGGAAAAAAAAACTGGGAGCCGCAAAACCATTGCGACATTTAAAACAAATATAACACTGCAAATATATTTTTCCCTCCCCTTGCTCCTGGCTTTTTGGGCGCTCGCAAGCAACACACTCCCTCGTGCGCTCCTCGGACACGCTGCGCCCCGGCGCCGGGCTCGGGTGGGGTAGGAAGGAGCGCCGGCGGCTGCGGCTCCTCCGGGCACCCCCGAAGGGCTTCTGAGAAGGAAGCCAATGAAAGTTCCTTCTTTGCCACTTCGGGCACCGGGAGAGCGGGTGAGCCCGAGCCGCCACCGCCTCCCCCCACCCCGCCACCCTGTCCCCGAGGGTTTCCATCGAGGCGCGCAGCTGCCTCAAGTTCTCCCACGCGCGCAACTGGGGCGGCTGCGTGTCCGCCAGCCTTGGGGAGGGACAGGCTGGGGGGTGGGTGGGCGCACAGGAGGCACGTTCTGTGTGTTGGAATGGAGCGGAAGGCAGCTGCTGGCGGGCTTTCGGAGAGAGCGAGAGCGAGAGCAAGCAAGCGAGACAAGGAGGCAGGCGCACAGGCGCTCCGCTCGGCTCGGCTCAGCCAGGGGCCCCTGAACAACTTGAGCCCGGCGCCCCCACCCCGCCGCCGAAACCGGCTGACTCCAGGATGGAGCCGCTGGAAGTCTAATAAGAGAGACCCCCCTCGGGCAGGGGGTGGGCGGGCTTGAACTAGCTGTCACACTGCGTCTCTCGACTGCCAAGTTGATCTCGCGCAGGAAAAAGAAAAGCCGACTTCTTCCGTTGCTTCTCGCCTCTCCGCCGCCGCCGGCGCTCCCCCCTCCCCTTTCCCGCCGCCACCAACCCCTTGCTTGTTGGGCCAGAACTGACAGCACCGGGCAAGGAAGCAGGGCAGCGGCAGCGGGGGGGGGAGAGAAGACTAGCCGTGGCCCCCTCCCCACGCCGCCTTTCTTGAGGTTCCCATTCCGCCCTCGCTGCCTTCTGCCCGGATCCTGCAGCCATGGTCTGACTCTCCCCCCCCCCCGCACACACACACACTCCATCTCTCCCTCCTCCTCCTCCTCCTCTCACCCCCACCCTCCATGGAGGAGGGAAGTGCAGCCCGAGTGCGTCGTGCCCACACCACTTCCACTTTTTTTGGGGGGGGGGCAGTTTTTAAAAATCTTCCAAAAAATAGTACAGGAGGGAGAGGAGGGGAATTTCTAATATATCTCTCTCTCTCTCTTTCGCGGAGACATGCTGCGCGCGCCCGCTCCCCCATGTTTTTGGAGCTTCATCCCGGCAAGTTAGTGCAAAGCTGTAGTTTTTTTTGGGGGGGGGGGCTGTAGCGAGGCAAAAGGAAAGAGAGAGAGAGAGAGAGATGCCAACTGCACATGTGCAATGCTTGGAAGGGGAAGGGGGGAAGGAAGGAGGGTTTTCTCTTCCTCCACGTTGAACCCTCCCGTCTAAACGCTGCCCCCCCACCACACACAACACACACACACAAACACACACACACACACACACGTCGCTTCTTCCCCCTCCCACCAAACACCCAAGCAAGAAAGGAAGGGGAAGGGGGGAAGGAAGGAAGGAGGGTTTTCTCCTCCCGTCTTTTTTTCTCGGGGGGGGAGGCAACAAACCAGATCTGGGAGGTTTTCTTGAAGTTAAAAAAAAGAAAAAAAGGCTTTCCACCACGCCTCCCTCTCTCTCTCTCTTGCTCTGAAGAAGAGGGAGCACGCTGAGAGTGTGGAAGCGCTTGGCTTCGCGTCGCCTTGTGGGACGGGCTGTCCTCGCGAGATTCGGCGCCTTTGTATTGAAATTTCTGAACCCTCCTGGAGCTGCGGCAAATGTTCCAAAGAGCCGCATGTGGCGCCTGTGCGCCTGCCTGCTTGTCTCGCTCGCTCTCGCTCTTGCTCTCTCCGAAAGCCCGCCAGCAGCTGCCTTCCGCTCCATTCCAACACACAGAACGTGCCTCCTGCGCGCCCACCCACCCCCCAGCCCGGCCCTCCCCAAGGCTGGTGGACACGCAGCCGCCCCAGTTGCGCGCGTGGGAGAACTTGAGGCAGGTGCGCGCCTCGATGGAAAGCCTCGGGGACAGGGTGGCGGGGTGGGGGGAGGCGGTGGCGGCTCGGGCTCGCCCGCTCTTCCGGTGCCCGAAGTGGCAAAGAAGCAACTTTCATTGGCTTCCTTCTCAGAAGCCCTTCGGGGGTGCCCGGAGGAGCCACAGCCGCCGGCGCTCCTTCCCACCCCACCCGAGCCTGGCGCCGGGGCGCAGCGTGTCCAAGGAGCGCACAAGGGAGTGTGTTGCTTGTGAGCGCCCAAAAAGCCAGGAGCAAGGGGAGGGTAAAATATATTTGCAGTGTTATATTTGTTTTAAATGTCGCAATGGTTTTGCGGCTCCCAGTTTTTTTTTTCCCGTCGGAAACGGGTCCAAGTGGCTCTTTATGTCTTAAAGGTTGCAGACCCCTGTCCTAGAACAAGAAGGGGAAACAATTGTGGGCTCCCGTAAGAGTTGGTTGGGGGCTCCCCACAGACTCCCCCCCCAGCCCTTGGGAAGAGGCAACACCACCTCCACCTGGCCAGAGGAATTTTCCCTTGTTCCCCCCTCCCCACCTCCCTTGAGACATACTTGCCACCATCTTTGCTGCTTTTTATTCATTTATTTATTTATTTATTTATTTATTTATTTATTTAACCGCTTTTATACCGCACTGTCTTCCTGAAGGAACTCCGGGCGGTTATTGTTTCATTTTGTTTGTTGTGAACCACCCGGAGTTCCTTTGGAGGACAGGCGGTATAGAAATACAAATATAAATGAATAAAATAATTACTGGTGGGCCATAAAATGACAAATAAGAGAAAACAAACGAGAGAAAGTACTTTTTCCACCCAGAGGATCACTGGTCTGTGGAACTCCCTGCCAGAAGAAGAGGTGACAGCCTTGACAGCTATAAGAAAGGACTGGACAAGTTCATGGAGAACAAGGGTCTCCATGGCTATCATGATGGATGCTGAAGGACAACCTACCAGGTTGGAGAGAGAGGCAGGAGATCTCTCAATGCCATTTGTGGGGGATCGTAAGCAGGTGAAGATATCTGCTTGGGAATACCCTGAAGCAAATGGTGAGCCACCGCTTGGTGAGACAGAAAGCTGGACTGGATGGTCTGTGGCCTTTCCCAACAAGGCTGTTCTTCTCTTCTTAATACATGAAAGCATTTATATAGTATTTTTATGCCTCCTAGATATGTGAGGGCCCAGGCAAGTCCAAACTTCGGCCCTCTTGATGTGTAGGACAACTCCAAGAATTCTCAGCTTAGGTTTCCTATGCAAAAAGGCGGTGGGGGGGATATGATAGCTATGTTTAAATATTTGAAAGGATGTCATATTGAAGAGGGAACGGGTTTGTTTTCCATGGCTTCAGAGACTAGGACTCGGGGCAATGGTTTCAAATAACAGGAAAATGGATTCCATTTGAACATTAGGAAGAACTTCATGACAGAGCTGTTTGGCAGTGGAATATGCTGCCACAGAGGGGGGCGTGTTAGAAGAGCCCTCATGCTGGATCAGGCCAAAGGCCCATCTAGTCCAGCTTCCTGGATCTCACATTGTGGCCTCACCAGATGCGTTTGGGAGCGCATGAGACTAGATCTCTTGTCTCCTACCACTCCCCTGCATCTGGCCCTTGAAGTACCCTGGTTTTAAGCCTGGAGATGACACATCTCCCCCATGGTTTGTAACCTGTGATGGACTTTCCTGGATAACCCTTTTGAAGGCATCCAGGCCAGATACCATCACCACATCCTGTGGCAGGGAGTTCCATAGACCTACAACGTGCTGGATGAAAAAATATTTTCTTTTGTCTGTTCTTACTCTCCCAGCCCTCATTTTGAGTGTATGTCCCCTAGTTCTGGTATTTTGTGAGAGGGAGAAGAGCTTCCCTCTATCTACTTATGCTCTGCATAATTTTGTATGTCTCAATCATATCCCCCCTCAGGCGCCTTTTTTTCCAGACTAAAGAGCCCCAAATGTTTTAGCCTTTCCTCATAAGGGAGGTGCCCCAGCCCAGTAATCATTTTAGTCACTCTCCTTTGCACCTTTTCCAGTTCCACTATGTCTTTCTTGAGATGCGGTGACCATTGTGCACTGGAAATCATGGGCCAATCAGCGCATGGCCCCCCAAGAGTGGCACTAAAACATGGCTGCTCAAACCGTTTCAGTTCTACCTTTGGACCAAATGAGTGTTTAAATGTTCCCAAAATAAATGTTGAAACTGTTTTTGAATAAAATATGTTTTTATATGATATATACCAGGCAAGTCCAAACTTCAGCCCTCCTGATGTTTTGGACCACAACTCCCAGAATTCTAAGCTTAGCCTGCCAATGGCAAAGGACTGTGGGAGTTGCTGTCCAAAACATCTGGAGGGCCGGAGTTTGGGCATGCCTGATATATACCATTAGGTATGGAAGTCGGGGTGAACCCTGTACCAAAAGGAATTTGTTTATTTTTACCCCGCCTTTACATTCCATGTATTTTTTTTTTAATTTTTTTTAATTGAAAATTTAAACAACACATAAATCCCCCACAACACATTATGCTTAATTATCCACCACCCTCGGAATTATATAACAATATACGTTATAACATTATATAACATTACATTCATTACAATCACATGTAGAGGAAAATCATATCCTGGATGCCTTCCAGTCCGGGTTCAGGCCGCTTCGTGGGACTGAGACTGCCCTGGTCGCTCTGCAGGATGACCTCCTCAGGGAGGTTGACAGCGGGTGTTCCTCCCTGTTGGTGTTCCTTGATTTGTCAGCTGCCTTTGATACCGTCATTCAAGGTCCTGGTTTTGATTTTCAAAGCCCTCCACGGCTTGGGACCAGAGTGCCTGGTGGAGCGTATCTCCCAGAGTTCAACTGGGTCCAGACCCACGAGATTGGCGCAGGCGCGCTCACTGAGGGTGGCCACACCCAGAGAGGTTCGGAAATTGCGTATGCGTGACCACGCCTTTCCCGGGGTGGGACCCATGATGTGGAACCATCTTCCCAGTGAGCTGTGCCTTGCAGTGTCCCTGCCTGCCTTCAGGAAAGCCCTGAAAACCCATCTATTCAGGGAGGCCTTTGGTGACCTTTTCAGTTAATTTTTAATTTTCATTTATTTACTTTTATTCATTTTATTCTTTTTATTTTATTTTATTTTATTTTGCTCACCGCCAATGCCATCTCTTGTTGGGGGGGGGGTATGGTTCCTCCCCACTTTTATCGCTCCCTGCTCATTTTTATGCTTGTCTTCCCTGTTCGTTTGTATTGTTCACCGCCCCGAGTTCCTATAGGAAGATGCGGCGTTATATAAAGGCAACAAATAAATAATAAATAAATAAAAACAAAGCAAAGTGTTGTGCTTATATACCACCCAATACCACTTTAAGTAGTCTCTGGGCGGTTTACAATTTTTTTAATTACAGTGTGCAGGCTACACATTGCCCCCCCCCCCGCAAGCTGGGTACTCATTTTACCGACCTCGGAAGGATGGACCCAAGAGTGGCACTAAAACATGGCTGCTCAAACCCAGATCTTACCAGCTTTATTCTCTGTTGTTCTACACACATTCTGGTCGTGTGGCGAGGCAGGCGAGGGGTTTTAACTCCTGTAAATGACCCAGAGGAGTCATAGCATATAAATGCATGAAATCAGTCAGTAAAGAAATAAAAACATTCTTGAGGAGGCATGATGGGTACAGCTGTTCCTTGAATGGGGGGGACTGGCAAGAGCGATGAGCCCTGGACTCCCCCCCTTCTGTCTTCCATTCTACGTCAGCTCTTGGGGGGGACAGGAAAGGAGGTTTGGGTGGGACCCCATGGGCTGGGCGTGTGCTGCTTTTGAGAGGAGGGGGCGGGCGGGAGAGAAGACCTCTGCGGATGGGCAGAGAAGCAGGAGGCCCCGGGGCTCCTCCAAGGCATCCCCCCCTTGTGTGGGTCTGGACCCCTCCCTCCCTCCCCGGATAAAGTGGGCGATGATGAGACTGGGGGTTCAAGCCCCTCCCTGAGCCAGGGACGCTTGACTAGGGGGGGGAGCAGAGAGGGTGGAAACGAGGGGGGGACACCACCCTCCCTCTCCTCCTTGTACCCCCTCTCCCTTCCCTCCCCAGCCCCCCCACTTGTAGGCTGACCCCCCCAATACAAAAAGAAGCCACTCTGTGGGGCAGAGGGTGAGATCCAGCCTGGGGGTCTCCGGAGGGAGGGAGTATATTCTGTTGGGGGGGGTCTGCAGACATTGGACACCCCCTCCTTCCCTCCCAGTCAAGCCCCCCCACCCCTCGTCCCAAGATCCCCCCACCAACATTCCCTCCCCCCTCCCATGGAGTACCCTCCCCCCCTGCTCCTCTTCCTGGTGGGGGGATCTATTAAAGGAATGATGAGTCATTATGGAAATATAAAAAAATATATAGAATTATTGAATTGGGCACTAAACTTTAACCCCCTTAAAAGCCAGCCAGGGAGCCCAGTCCCCCCCTTTCCCTTTCCACCCTTCTTGCCTGCCTTTTTTCCTGGCGATTTATTTCTGTCATGCTCATGGCTTTCAGGGAATGTTTGTGAGCAATCGCTCTTGGGAACCAGGGACTCCAGCACACCAAAAGGACTGTGTTCATGGGTTTTCCGCTTACCTGATTCTTAGCCCCCAACTTCCAGTGCCCCACACATCTCTCTCTCTCTCTCTCTTCTCCCTCCTTACTCCCACTCCATCTACACATTTTAAACATGTCTCTGCTCTACCTAATGCCCCCTATATCTACCAACTGGAGCTAGGGAGTTATGGCACGGAAGAACTGGCATCATGGCAGCACCACAAGACAAGCTGCATCTTCTGGAAAGAATCCATTTTCTCCATAGCTTCTGGCAGGTCCACAGCAGCTATTTCCTAGATCACCAGAGACCCAGACACTATTGTTTCATTTCTACATCCAACTAAAGACACCATCTGGCAGCAAATGACTTTTCCGGATTAGTTTTGCCACTTCCATTGTGACTCCCCTACCCCCCACTGTGACTGTTCCTCTCTACCTACCTGTTGATTGTTCCCTGACCACCTAGACAGATTGGATCACCGCCTAGAGGAGTTTATCATTTCCACCTCTCCCGGACTCATGAGAAACTGACAAATCCCCTTTGAATAATCTGACTGGTTTTTCCTGTTCCATATTGACTCTGTCCCTCGACCCCCCATTGACTTTCTGATTTCTGCAGTGTACCCAGGCTCAGCAAACAAAGCCTTGTCTCCCTCTCCCATTGTACTCCCCCCCCCATGGCCTAATCAGGGAACACCTGGGTTCATCAGCATT